>BMAV01014171.1:254131-267310 GCA_019973955.1 Trichonephila inaurata madagascariensis | reverse complement strand
TATATTTGACATTTTTTTCTTTTAATATTGTTACGTAGATCCGGGATTCAAGGATTTTATGCAAATCACAGGTGCAAAGAAAACGTCAGTTATTTAAGAGCGATGAGAATTTATTGTCGAAATTCCAATCCTTGAAATACAGGATTCAGCAGCAATATTCACAGATTAAATCTCAGAAGGTCTTCACACCTTCAAAAGTACTCAGATATAATTATCGGTGTCTAAAATACACGTATATAAAAGATTATTCAAAAGCAATCGCTCGTTCCACAGCGAAAGTAATCACTAATCGCTTCAACAATCAGAGAAAAACTAACTGATCGCTAGTCAAAACCAGACTGACTCAGTTCGGCGAGCATTTCCCTATTTATAGCTCTAACGAACCTTTCTAGAAAAATTCACTTGCGGCATAGATCGTGAAATTAGTGGAATTCCCCACTAATTTCCATAAGAATCCAGATGATTCAAAATCGCCTAAAGTGGTAGCCAATATGATCGCCAAGTCACCAAAATGATATCTAAAGTTGCCAAAAATGATGCCAACTTGGCTGTATGGCCAAGATTTGGCCAAGTTCTCATTGAATCCCCAATATAATGTAAGGGACGGCGTTGCTTGTGAATATTACAATTTTAGCGTAAATTAAATATAATTTAGAGTAATATATATATAAAGGCATTACACATCCCAATAGAAATTATTCACACTATTTTACAAAATTCGTAACAATATTTTAAGAATTGAAGCATCTTTGTAAAAAAATTTCTTTCTAAACTTTAATTTTCCTAACGATAGTTATATTAGTTACAAAGAATTATTAACATGGGTTTTTCAAGCTTCATATTTGGTATTAATTTCTTGAGTAACAATTCACCTGTGTAAATATTAATTGAAGCACTAACACAAATTGACTTAATGGAAAACAAACATCTTTTTAAAAATATAATACAACTTATTGGATTTCTTATTCAAAATAAAATTTAATCTTTTAGATTTATAATGTAAGAGCCAATGTGTCAATGTGTTGTATAAAATGATCCCTCTTTTATATATAAAGGAATAGAAAAATAATTCTCAATTTTTACTCTACAATGGTGAATAATTAATTTCATTCCAAAGGTTTAATTTGTGAGAATATAAATATAGTCTCAAGAGATTATAGAATAGGTGTTTATATTCAATAAAACATGTGTTCTACATTTAACAATTCGGAACATTCGGAACAAAATGCGACCTTTAAATTACAAGTACATTTAACACAAGTATTGGATAAACAATCGTTAATTCTACTTCAACACAGACAACCATACTTTATGGTGTATTTGTGCTAGAAAATATTTATGCCATTCGTAATCGCGTGGGAATCCCTTGTAATGCTTTTGGTGAGCCAAACGAAATTGTGGCCACATCAAATCAGGCAACGAGTTGTCTTCGACTAGAAGTTTCATTAGGTATTTCCTAAAGCTGCGAGAATTGTGCAACTGCTCTTGGAGAATTGTTTTGAATCAACAGAGAATACATTGAAGAGAAAGATGTTACATATTAAACAAATGCATTCGTTATACGTTATGTTCTAATTAATGCATTATTTATCATGATGTGAATAGAATAGGAAAATCTAATGTGTTGATAATCTTCTTATTAAACGTTTAATAATCATTGTGTGTTTTTAACATTAGAAATACTAAAATAAATTTACCATTGTTTTTTATTATTTTGTTCATTATCTTTCCTATATAAACTTAAGTTTTCTAGTGAGTTATCTACAACAAAAAATTTAATAATGATTTAAATATATAAATAAACCACAACTGAAAATATAGTAAGAATTCTATAATATATAATAATTGTGCTTAAAATTCATAGTGATTTTTTTTGCTTACAAAATAAAACTAAAACAAATTTTTGAAATGTGTCATATAATTTCTATTATTCCGAAAAATGAGGGGATTAGCATGTAATCCGTGCAATAGCTTTATAAAGTAATACAAGATGTCTTAGTTTTATAACAAAACCCATGCTAATTTTTCCTTGTAATGAAGCAAGGACTTCTAGTTATCGTTGGGTGTGTTTTATTTATTTCAAATAAAATCAATTCAATTTTAGTTAATGCTTTTTATTCGAAATTATATTTAAACTTTTTTATTTATATTTTTAAAACTTATTTTACCTAAAATTAATTTAGAAATAAAATTTAAAACTTTTTTCAAGAATTTCGATTTTTTGAATTAATAGAATTGAATTAATATGCATAAATTGATTTTCTGGAATTAAGACCGATGTTTTTAAATTTTTATTTTACAATAAAGAGCAATTGAATCACAGATACCTGTTTATTTAAAACTCTCTATCTGAGACCACCAGAATGCTTTGTAAGTCATTTTTTGGACTGTACTACAAATGTCAGTAATACTTGTAAAGACTTCAAGGCCTGATAATGATAACTTCAAATATAAGTATTGTGTTTTCGTTGTCAATGAAGTTTCCTTCATTTTTATGTGTGTGTGTGCTTGTTAACTGTTCACGAAACAATGCAACAAACAATGAAAATTAACTTCAGCCTATAATATTTTCCATATCTAAAAGGCACTGAAAAACCTATAAGGGACCACAACTTCTTAACTCTTGAAGTTCAGGAATATTTTTGCGCCAAAATCAAACATTTAGCATCTGTCTTAATGGTATCTCTGATGATTTTGTCCGGGCACAAATTAGATGACCTGGGGTACCAGAAATCAACCCTTATACATAAAAAGTTTGAATCTACTCTGATTTAATTTGGGAGAGATGACATGCTCTCTCTCAATTCTCCTGATGAAAGATGATATTTCCACTCGTTTGCTGACTATATGAAAATGGAAGCAAATGATCCTTAGAGATACTGAAGTAACTACGATGCATGAAGAATATTGTCGTGACCGTGAGTAGCCTAGTGGTTAGAGCGTCGGACTCCAGACCGGAAGGCCTGCGTTCGATGTCCGATGCCACCAAATACCCTACGAGTACACAAGGAGTACGTGCTCGTTAAATCAGTGGGTCCGAAAGTCTTGTGGGCTGAAATCGCGAGTGCAGGGGAATGGAGAATATTTTCCTCCCCTTCAGTTCCATGCCAAATTTGTGGAAGTGGAGTTCGGTGGTGTTGCAATCTATCGTAAAGTAGCCAAACTTGTCTCACTCGCTCTGGCAACATTCATTCCTTACCTTCGTGCGTTTTTTCGAGCTAAATCATAATGTTACCTGTGTGGGGCTCAAGGCTAAGGCCAACGACAAGCGTACATCTAGTCCCTTGCCACGATGAATTTCGTGGGTCTCGATCTGACTACGTCAGACAGGTGGCATTAGAAACAACAACAACACAGAATATTGTCACGCGTATCAGGGATCTCATTTAATCCGCGTAAACAATCCCTAGAAGATAATAGTACTTCCAACAACTTGAAAAAAATACCCTGCATATGCGAGAGGGGGTGAAGGAAATTGTGAGAGATTTAGCTCCCTCTCTTACCCACCTATTGATGTGGGAGGAAGGGAAGGAACACCAGACATATTCAAAATCAATCTATTTATATTGATCATACAATCAACCAACTCAATTCAAGTAATTTCAACAAGAAGAGAATGTCTCAATATAAGCAATATGTGTAGATTAACAGCGAGATGCACGAATTACGAGAAGACTATAATTATCCATCCTCTTATTCAAGGATTGATTCTACTATCCCAAATATTTGAGCAATAATTAAATCCTAGTGACCAATAGTTACTTTAATTCTTTTGTCTATGTAGTATTTGAAATCTGACTATAAATTTAAATGATACCTGATCAGTAGTACCTGTGTCTCCTGACTTTCTCTCTCTCTTCTCCTTAATTTAAATATCATGGCTTTTTCTTCGAAGGGTTGGTTGTGAATAAACGCGAATTGATAGCCCACAGATTTCTCAACATGATTAAAAGAAAATACACCGATAGATCCGTCATAAAATAACTTTGTGAATTACATATGATACTCTCATAATGTGCCGTTCACCTTTACCGTCATAATTTTAACTCTTCAGTCCAAGGAGATTATTTTCCACTTATCTATGATTCAGTGAATAAATTATCTTGTTTATGTTAATATTTACTCGTTATGATGTGCGATCATAAGAGGATGAAGAACTTTTGCATCTCTTAACTAGGAGTCAATTTTAAATGTGACTGATAACAATGTCACATGCATGCACTGGCGTCAAAATGCCGGATAGTTTTTATATTGCGGTGTGTTTATCCAATATTACAACGGGACTAATGAAAGATATTTCCACTTAACTAAAATTCGTAATCGACTAACCCTGATACACTTTTAAAACAATGGCCTCTGAAACTCCCAGTGCTTGTTTCATTTCTTTAATAAAGTGATTCATTCATTAATACCACCGTTAATTTGCTTTGTGATGATATTTGCTGAGAGCTTTCTTCTTATACACACTGTACTTGATTGTTAGTAATCCTCGCAGCAATACCCATCTATATCTATACATATAAATAAAAATGAAGTGTCTGTTTGTAATTTGAAATTAACAGCTTTTTACTAAATGCATTTAAAAGTATATAAGGTACTTATATGAAAAAATCAATTTTTAAAATTTTTGTCTGTCTGTCTGTCTGTTTGTTTGTTCCGGCTAATCTCTGAAACAGCTGGACCAATTTTAAAGAAACTTTCACTGGTAGATAGCTAATGTTATAAAAATAACTTAGGCTTCTTTTATTATAGAAAAATTAGGGTTCCACAAAAATAAAATTAAAACCAATGTAATGGTGAACAGTATCCGTTTCAAATAGCGGTCATTTATTTCAATCGACAGTGTCAAAGGTCATACATCCCTCTCACCCCTTGCTTGCAGCGTCTTCCTTTCATCCGGTCCTCACCCCATCGACAGTGTCAAAGGTCACGCGTCCCTATCCCCCCCTACCCTTGCAGATTCGTTTCACCCTACTGGTTTTTAGACCTGTTTTGAACTGACTATTGTATATAGAGAAATAGTTCAGTAAATTTAATATTGTATATATTAGAGAGATTGTGTTCAGTAAATTTAATATTGTATATAGAGAGATAGTTCAGTAAATTTAATATTGTATAGAGAGGGATTGTTCAGTATATTTAATATTGTATATAGAGAGACTGTTCAGTAAATTCAATATTGTATATAGAGATTTAATATTAACGTATTGCACATTACGGGCGCTATAAATTTAAAAAAAAACATCTTTTTTATCAGCTGTTATATCTACAGACTTAAAATTAAGAAAACATGGTTTTTTATTTAGCTGAGATATGCAAAAAGCTTATTTTTGTTTAATTTACAATTCCCGTAAAATTAACTCATTAAAAGCTCCTTTATCCTTCAGTCTGTATTGTTTAATTTTTCAATTCACCCGTGCAAAGAACGAGTATACCAGCTAGTAACATAAAATCATTCATTAATTCGTTTTTTTTTTGTGATTTACGTTTACATTCTACCTACTGTGCAGCACTTTGCTGGATCCCAGTGTATTTCTAATTCATTTGATTATAAGTATATATAAAAATATGGAATAGAAGAATTTTTTTAAAAATAAACTGCCCTTAAATTTTTAAAAAAAAAAAAAATAGATTAATTATTTAAAATGGATATTTTAATATTAACAACCTCATACTCGAAAAGTACTATATTATGGAAAATTGTTTTTATCAATATAACAATCATAGCAACATTTTAAATAAATTTTTAAATAAATGTCTATATTTTTTTTATCCTATCGCATTAAAGATAAATTCGTATGGTATTTTAAGGAAAGAAAAATATGCAATATTTTATTTTTCATATTTTCATTATTTTATTAAGGTGAATATGTAATATCTTATCTGAATTTTTTAAAAATTAGAAAAGAAAATATTAAATGTTGTAACTTTTGAAGAATAGTAGAAAAAAAAATCAGTACTGAATTCTATAAATCGTACTTAGGAGCACATCTTGAATAACAAAGAACTCAGATCAGGTTATGTTTGAGCATTTGTTGTTGCTGTTGTTATTCCTTGGGAATGCAGTTTCTTGATTGAATGGTCCCAAAGCAATCCACTGCCCTCTTTTGCAATCTTTTATCACGCTTTCTTGGTCGCCTACATTCAGATCCGATAGATGGAGAGCAGCGAAAGGAAATATCTCTTTTGGGGGATGCAAACTAACAAAAAGAAAAAAAAAATGAAAGGATCAATGACATACATTTTCTTTTTGTACCTTCAGATGAGTGTTATGGCGTCAACATAGACGTCAACCATTGCGTTTTCAGTTTAATAAGTGATATTCTACAAAATATAGTTAAAATCCGGAATAAAAGGAATAAAAGAGAAGTTCATGGAATTATGAGTTTGATAACAAATCACGCCACTTACTTTATATGTATTTAATGAAGTTCCAATATAAAAGAAGAGAGAAACAATATTAATCCAAACAAGAAAATTCTAAGCAAATTGAATATCATTTCTGAAACAAACGGAATGTCGTAATGAATTGTATAAAACATGTTTATTTAATAACTGTCCATACTTTAAATACCATTATTAAAATATGATGTATTACACTAAATATATGCTCTACTAAAATTCTAAACTAAAACTGAATAAATTTTAATGTTTTATAGTATCATGTTTTGAGCATTTATTGTTGTAAAAGGGAAATCACTTGCGCTGCCAATACAATTCATTCAAACACATTTAATCGTATTAAAAGTTATAGGAATGTCTAAGTTGTTAAGCAATTGTATTTTCCCAATTTTATGAAAACAAAAATAGATTTAAAAAATTCTACATGTTTCTCAACTTCTTAAAATAAGTGAGGAATTTAATAAGCTTTCATGTTTCATTTTCTTTTTATCTTAATTCAGTTTCTATGCTAGGAATTTCCATTTTTAATCTTTAAAGTGATTTTTAGATTGGATTTGCTTGATCATATTTGAGCAAGAATTTCATTTTACTGAAATGTAAGCATTGTTTAACATACAGTTTACTTTACCATAGACATACACTTAATAAAATAAAATC
This sequence comes from Trichonephila inaurata madagascariensis, assembly GCA_019973955.1. NCBI lineage: Eukaryota > Metazoa > Arthropoda > Arachnida > Araneae > Nephilidae > Trichonephila > Trichonephila inaurata. Next base: position 260,251 of record BMAV01014171.1, on the reverse strand, counting down.
TTTTTAACATTACTTCGAGGATCTCAAAAATTTTATTTTCTGTAGTTATTTATCTTATGCAGTCCACAGAATAAAATTCCTATCAATATGAAACTCATCTCTATATCCAAAAAATGATTTATTTATCTATTTACTGTATTTCCGCAAAAAATGATTCATCTTATTGATTTTGTAAACATAATATTTGATTTGTTTGCTGAACAGCTTGAGTTTATTGACTAAAGCATATATTCCATATTAAGCCAATTTTTGGGGTAATATTTACGATTATTTAAAGAATTCACGATACTTTACCAATTTCATTTCCAATCAACTCGCATATAACTTTGGATGTTCATAATGTTTATGAATATAGAGTTACATATATTGTAGATTAATTAGAAAATACCAAGAAAATATTTGAGTTTAAGGAAAACTACATACGTTTTCGATTAATCCATTTTAAGGAGTAATTTTTTCAACAAATGTGACATTTTAAATTACCTTTATTTCTTAAAGTTTTTCCTACAGCTAAAAAGTTTCCTAAAACGGTATTAAGCAAAGAGGGCTTAAAGTGTTAATTTACTCTATTGAAGATATAAAAGAAAAATTCTCTTTTATGTTTACTAAAATAAAAATATTATTAAATTATGAAAGAAAATTGCACAATTAAAAATAAGCCCACAGCTAATGCATTATTAAATTAAGCATCACTCTCCAAAATAAATTTCCTTGTCCCATTATCTTAACATAATTAAAGTAGAAACTCATCTTTCATACACACAAAAAAGCTAAATTTATTATTAAAATAAGGAAAATCATATATTTTTTAAGTATGCAATGAACTTTAAAAATTGTATTATATTTATCAAAGTAGATTTATTTAAATTTTTCTAATGGAAGAAAAAAAATGATCAAGTTTCCTACTCATTTTTCTTTCTATATTAATTGGAAGTACTGTTAGGAATGTTTTATTGAAGTATAATATATATGGAAATAGCTGAAGAAGTGAAAAGAACCAAATATTTCATTTATTAAGTAAAAATGTATTTCTTCTAAGAAAAATACATGAAATTAAATAAAATGTAGTAATATTATATTGCATTCAAAGAAAAAATAACTTTTTACAAAATTAAATTGTAAATTTTCAAAATGCATAGACGAAATTATTATTGTAAATTCTTTGGCATAGATTAAAATGAGTTACACATGAGTGTAGTCCAAATTACTTGATTAAATTGAATTCGTAGTGTTGTTGATCATTTCATGGTTATTTTAGAGATATATATGTAAAGATTTAAATTTTATACACTAAATCAAAAAATTTTATGCAGAAACTCTTTGAAAATTACATAATGTGGAATATTTATATGTTCCTTGTGAAACAAGGAATTGGTTTGGAATTATTTAAGTATATTTTCAAAAAAAAAAAAAAAAAAAAACCCTCAGAATTTTAAATTAATGTATTTTTTTAAATTAATGTTTTAAACATATCAAAATAATATGCTACAAACATAACATACCGAAATATGTCAAATTTTACCATTCTATAACAACATGGATATCTCAGTATTTTTTATATTACATATAGCAATATACAAATATTTTTATATTTATATAAAGTTCCAATCTTTCATTAAATATGGATAATTGGCCAGTTCATACGTTTTATGAAGGAAATGAATATGCTCTTTAAAACATGCATTTTTATATGTGTATGTATATATTGCGCAGATTACACGAAATTGTAGTGTTGAATAATTTCTACTTAAATAAACCATACATATATATAGTAGCTGAACAATTAATTCCATTTTTTTCTTTTTCAAAATTTCTCACGAAACTATGAAACTTTTCCAATTTAAAATACATTAATGCGATTCACAATCACTCTGAAATGTCTGGCAATATTGATGAGAAACTGAATGTAGTTGCAGTTCACTCTGAAAAAACTAACCGGCTTTCTTTTATTAAAAGTTTAACTATGTGTTCCCGATTTTCTCTTAGTCATATAGATCTTTGTCTGGATAAAGCTTGAATCGATAAAAGTTGTGTAGAAGTAAGGGATGTTAGAACGGAAACATCGTAAAATATCGTAATTATGTCATTTTGCAATAGTTTATAAGAATGATCTGAAGAAAATAGATAATATGATATATCAGAGCCAATCTGGGTTCGCTGTTAAAGATTTTCCTATATCACAAAGCTAACTACTTTGCTAGAAAATTCAGAATGTTTTTTCAAATATTCAAAGAAAGGTTTTAAATAATGAACAAAGAAAATGCTAGAGAAAGTACGATTGTATTAAAAACATTTCAGTGTGTTTGTATATTTTAATGCAGGTAATTATATTTTTATTTTATTCAAATACTTACTGTAAATCCGGCGTATATAACTTGCACCTACACTTTCAAGCTAGAATTTTTAATTTTGAGGTACATTAGCAATATAACATGCACCCTCTTTTTATGAAGAAACTGAAATGTACGTATTCAATGCTATTACGTTTTTAAGTAATTTTTTTTTAAAGATTATCCCAGACTTTTGAAAAACTATTATACTTTTGGAACTACAACTCTTTAAGTTCATATAATATGTCATTTCTTTTAAAAACACAATATTTTGATATTTGTCGAATTCTAATTATTTTTAGGCTAATCTCATTTTTTTTTTTTGAAGTTTTAAAGATGCCATTTTTATTCCCGACGTATAACTTGCCCCCGTTAATTTCTCCTATTTTTCGTTTTAAAAGTGCGCGTTATACACCGGATTTTGCTGTATGTATAAATTTAATTAAATAATTGTTAGATATAAAAATTAAAAATGTGATGTAACTGCTTAGATTTAGCATAAGATATTTTATTTAAGATTTCTTTTTTGCTTAGAATTAAATTAAAAAAAAGTTTATTTAAAAAAAAAGTTATGCGAAAAGAAGTATTTTTCAAAAAGGAATTGCAAGTAATGAAGATTTTAAATAAATTTCCTTTGTAGGAAAACATAATTTTGGATAACAAATAATAAACGAATTAATCAAAATAAAATGAGGTAAAATATTCAATATTCTTCCAAGCGTCTAATTGTTTCATAAATAAATTAATCAACATATTTTACTAAAAACAAAGAAAACAACAACCCAGTTATAAGTAATTTTAAACTGTTATCGCAAATTCGTAAAGTGGGGGGAAATATTGTCACTATTTTTAAGCTCATCTTTCGTTAATTCTAGTTACATCTTAATTCGAGAATTTTTCATCAAACATTAATCATATTTAAATATTCCTCAATACAGATGGTTATGCATGCATTAAGTTAGTAATAATTGTAATATAAGAAGTTTAAATGTCTCACATGACAAATGTATACTTATAAAATATGCTTTACTCAATTTAAAAAAACAAAATACAGTAAGAATTATTTTTATGCAGGAATGCACGAAATTTTTAATTTGCTTAAAAGCGCCTTTCGTTATAATTGTAAACGTAATAAATGTTTATTTTTTCAAAGATAAAATGCTTAGTAAAATTTCTCATTTTAATAATAAAATTCATACTAAAATAAATTATAATTTAAAATTTATTTTTAAATGCTGTTTCCCCATCTTAAATGTATTTTATTCTTGCCAAGGGGAAAATGAAGACTTTTGTCATATGAAAACTTATTCCATGACAAATACTTATATATATCGTTAAAAAAATCCAAGTATTTTAAAAATTTAATTTTGCAACTCCAGCAGTGTCAACCGTTACCTTTCAAAAGATATTGGAAAGTAAAAAGAAAAAAAAACCTGTATTATAGAAACGTTAACGTAGAGAATGGCTCAGAGACCTATATTTCTGATCGTTTCGTGCTTTTCACTTATTTTTTAGCTCTTTCAGGATCTTGGTTTCTTGAAGGTAAAATTCCCGAAGCAATTGCTTGAGGAAAGTAGGCAATCTCTTATCACACTCTTCTAGTTCCCTACTTTCAAATCCGATTGATGGAGAAGCAGAAAAATGAAATACTGCCTTTTGGCGGGAGAAGAAATGTGAAAAAAAGTAGAAAAAAGGATCAATGTCACTTTATTTTGGTACCCTTTCTATAGCAGTGGAAGCCCTTTTTGGCACCTGTATGCTCAGTTGCATTTCTAGAGTAAAATTGATATTATGTACTTCACGTTGGATATTGTAAGGAGATTTTGTGGAGGAAAAACTCCACTGGGTTATATCAAAATTATATTTAGAGCAATACCTCCTGGAGCATTTTATTGTTAAGAAATTTGACAAAAGTACACAAACAGGGTAAAACGCTATTTGAAATTGTGTCAGTCTGCAGAATTCACCTAGAATTTTAGACTAATGCAATGAAAACTTATCCGTCATAGATTTAAAAGTAGAACACTTTAGAAATTTAAATGCTACTATATTTATAGTTTCCTTATGTAATGAAAAAATATCGCATTGATTATGGTTAAAGGTGGATGGTATTAAACATTACATCAATGCCAATGCACCTTCAATATAAAGAAACTTCTAAATAGTTAAGATATCGTTACATTTATTACATACCCTATATTCTGGTGTACATCACGCTCTTCTAACACACACACAAATATCGAAATTTAACGGTACACGTTATATACTATGTATAAAAATGATTACTATAAAAATAAGGATGAATTAGCAGGGGAAAAAATTAGATTACTACATATGCAAGTGTCCTTCTTTAACAAATGTTTTTTTTAATCAGCTTTTAACATCCACATATTCCACTGTCGTTTTAAATTTGTTTTGAATGCGTTGTCGATCCCCTTACATCTTAATGCTGAACTATTGACTCTGATCTGCTTGGGATGACTACCATCTCTGTGTGGCACTCTATCAGTAATTCCTTCATAATATCCGTACGATTGATTTGAACATGTCTCAAACTAAAAGACTTTTTGGGTTATTTAAAATCTTTGGACGCTTTCGCCAATTATTTTTTATCCACGATTTTATAGGGTTTTCCTTCGTCCATTCTTCTTGCGAGTATGGATGAAAGCAACTTTTGGGAACATTGGTATTTGAATGTTGAATGTTTTTCTTCCAACTAAGCAGTAGAGCATTACAAGGAAGAGAAACATTTTATGATCTGTTGTTTTTTGTCAAAAGATAAGAGCATTGATCATGAACATTTTGGATTTTTTCGTAACAAGTATATTATCTAAAAGCATTTTTAATGTACCATGTTTATATAACGACCTAAAAAGTATAATTTTTGTTTTCGTTTTTTTTTTTTTTTTCTGTTTTATTCATCTTTTTCTCCTTCTTTTTTCACATTTTCATCCATTGCCCTCCACTTCTGAGCTATGGTCCAAATTGCAAGTCTCTAGCTCATCAGGAAGTTAGTTTAAAATCAATTGCAAAAATACACCTGGACAGACATACAAAAAAGCCATTTAATAAACGCATGATAAAAAAAAGGATTTGCTTTATACGCCGGACACAAAAATTTTTTTGAAATGCAATTTGAACGTATATGTATGCATTTTATTTTGGATTATATGGTATATTTTTAAAAAAAAGTGTCTAAATTAATTAGAGAGAAATTTATTTTGATAGTTTCGTGAAATGTTTATATTTTTAATTGTCTTTTAAAATCAGTTCGCTTATTCGACCAATAATAATTGTCTTTCAATATTAAAGGAAGTTTCAAATTTTCTTCATGCATTCCTCACGTAAGAAACAACATGCAATTTTAAGACGTGACTAATGAATAATAAATCTCGACTATGAATTTAATAATTGGGTAGCCATCAGTTAGTAATGAAGATTGAAACTGGACAATTATTTGTAGTAATGAAATTGGGCTCTAAATTAACTTTTGAAAGGCTTTATAAAGATGGCAGGTCATTTACCCAATTTGCTTATAAAATTATGATCTATAGAATGATTTGAGTTCATTATTTACTAAAATTCATTATTTAATATACTCATATGTATTCATCAGTATGTTTGTGTTGCTTAAACCAAATGAATTTCTAAAAAAAATATCCGCACTCTTTGGACTTTTTTATCAGCACTTTGTTGTCTTTTTCTGTCAGTTCTTGATAGTAGACAAACAATTTTGCTGTTCTGATATTTATTTTTTGTTGAAAATTTTGAGTAATAGAGATAATAGGTT
>BMAV01014171.1:237404-254031 GCA_019973955.1 Trichonephila inaurata madagascariensis | reverse complement strand
AAAAAAAAAAAAAAAAAAAAAAAAAAAAAAAAAAAAAAAAAAACATACGTAATATAGGAATAATATTTCATAAAAACCTGTTGATATCATTGTATACTATAAGAATAAATTTTTGTTGTGAGACTTGTTCAAAATCTAAATTAAAACCTGAGCAAGCTTAGGTGCTCATTTTGCTAATAAAACTATTTCACAATTATATTTTCTACAAATGAAAAAAACTACGTTAAATTAGCACAAAAATGATTAGATATTTCGTATTCATACTTAGTTTTCTACAGAAAATACGGTAAAGCCTATGCATCTAATACACAAATTATTTTAAATCTGGAGAGCAAATTTATTAGAAGAAATTTAGAGAAATCACAGAATGCTCCAAAATGAGTGAGAACTCACTCTAGGATGACTTCCGCTCTTCCTATCTCCCCTTCCACTAAATGTAAAATTTAAGAGTAATATAAATATCCGGGACAAGGACCCTTTATGTACAAAAAATAATTTGGTACTTATAAATAACATAAATTAATTTTAAAAATATCATAAATTTGAATTAAGATCCAATGTAATTATGTATTGATTTTTTTAAGAAATGTAATTTTATTCATATAGTTGAAATTTATATAAAATCAACTATAAAAGCAGAGGGAAAAATAATTGCTGCTATGTTTTCGTTTATTTAAAGTATTATTAACTTCATAAATTTTCTATTTTTTGTAATTTTTTTTTTAAAAAATGCGTCATTTTGCTTTCACATTGATCCATCAATTATAAATTTCGGTATTATATTGACCGACTGAAAACTCCAAGTAATAATAATGTTACTATATGGTTTTTAGATTCAAAATTATTTCGAAACTGGAAGTGGTCGTGAAAATAAAAGAAACTAAAACAATAGACTTATTTTTTTTTAAAATAAAAACCAATAAGCTTTTTGTGATTTATCTGCGCAGTTGGAGAAAAATATTTTTCAGTTTCTTTAGGAATATTATATTTGTAATGCTGTTTACTTGTTTTATGTTATAAGTTCTTATGCAATATTCCAATTAACTGAATTTTATATATAATAACTAAGATTATTCTCTGAAAATATGCATATATTATTATGCAATGTAGAGAAAATCAAAGAATAAATATCAGATGAAATTTAGCAAAAAGGAAAAGAAGTATGTTTAATACGTATTTCATAATTTTGATGTTACTTTCTAGGAATATTTAATGCATTTTGTGTTAAATGAACCTCATATCTACTTTAAATTGTCCTTCAGCTTGCACATTTTTATTTATAAAATAATTAGTAGTGTTTTAGAAATAGAAATCCCTGTAATTACTAGAATTTATTGAAATTCAAAAATATTATTTGCATTTTTGACAATATTTATTGCGGTTCTTAGAAAATCAAAACTTTTACTAGTATTTAAGGGGGTTCACCCATATAATAGGTTGAAAAAATCAATTTATTTTTACATAAATTGCTTTCTTAACATGTCTAGAATACGGTGGTGAAGTGATTTTTTTTCTAAAATTATAAGTCATTATAAAGAGGCAGGTGTTAGAAGAGCAGCTGTTTGGCGTGCTACGTTAAGAATTTCATTGTTTTAATCGGACTTGAAACCTTAAACACGTTATTCTCAAAACTGTGTTTTTCAAATTTTCCTCCATCATATCTCAAGAACGGTTTTACCGACTAACTTCAAATTTATAGGGTAGACTCAGCAAAACATTACACACCAAATAAATTAAAATCATTTCAAAATTTAAAATATTTCTACTTTTTCACACCCCCATGAAATTTGAAACTTTTTCTTCAGAAGTCCACCAAAAATACAATTTTCTTATATTTTCAATTGAATATAGTTCATTCGGTACATTTAAGCTTACAGATTAAAAAGCCGTTGATTTTTTTTAAATTTAAAATAAGCCAATCATCCGGAAATGTGGAGGAAGTGAGCGTCCATTTTTCGAGGTGGGTGTGTTCAGAGCTCAGTAACTCACATTCTATTGGATATTTTTGGCTAAAGATTTATATACATACATGATAAAAAAACGTAAAGTTCTATCATTTTACTGGTCTTCAGAAAAAAATTTCCTAAAAATGCTTAAAAAACGGGCCGTCAATTGTGTGAACCCCCTTAAGACAGCGCTTCTCAAACTTTCAGTATTTGCAACCCAATATTCAACCATAATTTTCCTCGCGCCCCCCTTCCATACAATTATAATGTATTCAATAATACTATACTTTGACGCTAAGGCCACAATAGGACTTTAACTTCTTAAGTACCTCCGGCGTATATAAACGTCTCACTCAGCCAAAGCTAAACTAATTTCACCAGACGTATATATACGTCTTTTCGAAGTACGATCGTCTCTGTGCACTGCCATTCATAAAATTATTCCGAAGTCTTTGGAATGCAACAAAAAGGCCTTTACAGTGTTTGCAAAGAATTTACTTATTTCAGAGAATTTTCTTATTTATTCCTTTTCTCCCCTTCCCCTCCAATACATCACATACACACGCCTGCGTGGAAAACGGTAGCGTTGGGGAGTGAGTCAGGTAGCTTTTAATCAGCAGTAATGGGATTAATTATATAAACCATTCAAATTATTAAGAAAAGTGTTAATTTTTGTATATAATTTTACTTATGACAAGACCAGGGGGTATATAAGAATTATTAAACTCATTCTTAATTTAGTATTCCTAAATTAATTGTAAAATATAGTGTGCAGTACTAATATATTTATAAGTGCATTGTATCATTGTAAATGTGTATTTATTTCTTATTATAACAGAATACATTTTGTTTGTTTACTTTCAGTAAATTAATAATTTTTTTTAAATAATCTTTTGTTTTCGACTTTTCAATATGCTCGCCCCCCTCGTAAAGTTATCACCCCCCATAGGGGGCGCGCCCCACAGTTTGAGAAAAGCTGCCTTAAGTGCTAAAATAAATTTCAATTATCAGACTTCATTGAAAGACAGCGAAACTAAGCATTAAATTATTAATTGCTCCTTTTTTCAGCAGTTGCTTTAATTAACAGACTAATAGGAGACACTTTGATATATTTTATTCTGTCATTATAAGACATTCATGATTTAAGACCAAGAATAAATATTTTTTTTCATTATATTTATCTCTCTTTATTTGCTTTACTCCATTGCTTCCATCAAGATTTTTACATCTTTTAATATATTTTAATTCTTCATGTACACTCATAGCCGGTATAATTAACGCACCAAGAAAGAAGAAAGCTACAATCAAGAAACTATGCAAATAAGTATTTTTATACCTGTTTGCCTCAGGCCAGCTTCAGACGTCTTTTCGATTGAAAGAAGAACTGAGTTCTTGTGGATAATGCCGAATGGTGAGAACATAGCTGGATATACCATCGTTTAATTTTCTAATTATTTTGATCAAGTGTATACTTTTCATTACCTGTATTATTGTTTTTTATTCAATTCGATTATTCTTTTATATTCTACTATTATAATTATTTGTGAGTGTGTAATCAATTGTGATTTAAGTTAAGCAAATGATTGTTTTCACTCTATATATCATTGTTCTTATTTATTCGTATGTATTTTATTTGTTTTTCTTTCTACCAAGATATTTTGACTTCGGTCGAACTCTCGTGTCAGCAAATCAGAACGTTTCCTGTCTTTTTGGGGGCTTAGACAAAAATTTACATAAAAATTTTTCTCTCCTTTTTTCGGGATTAGACAGATTTTCACATCAAAATTTTTCTGTCTCTGAATTTCGGACTTCAGCTGAATTCGGACTGGCTAAAGTTGCTCCGCCTACTTTCATTTTCTGTAGATTTTTTTAAAAAAAAGCTGTTTCCAATATAATTTTAATTTTCTCACCTGAAAAGATATTATATTTATTAATTTTGACAGTGAAGTTTTTTCATCTCAAATATTTGAGAACTTACACTGAGCAATAGGGAATACAGTACAGTCAAGATGTTTTTATATACAGAGGGTCAAAGTGTATTTTTTTAATGTTATATCATTTATACGCACACTTTATTGAATTGAACGAAAACTAACTTTCTACAATGGCTTTTACTACATCCTTCACAGTTTTCTTGTATCCTAAGCTTATGGAACCTTTCAACATTTTAAAACATTTAATGTTTTTTGTATATTAAAAATATTTTATAGCAAGTATTGCATACCTCAAGAGACCATTTGTGGTTCCATTATTTATATCATCAGTGTTATACATGATGGGTTATGTAGAATTTTGATTAATGGATTGCTTAGAAACGTCATACCTCAAAAGTACACAAGGGCTATTGACAATGTATCTCAACTTACAAGGACAGCACAAGAGTTGGCAATGCACTCTCCAGAACTTTCAAATCACGAGAAGACTTCAAGCTTTGGCAGATTTAACCCCTTCAGGACCAGCTGAAAGAGAAAGAAAGACTTCCCTAGGCCCGTACGTTCGAAGAGGATACGCCCGCATGGGACCGGTTGAATTTTCCTGTTAACCCTAATTTCATTTAAAAATCCATATAAAGTTTTAAATGCAATCAAATACGCTAAAACTTACAATTTACTACCATTGATAATATTTGAACATGGAGTAAAAAAATATCATTATATTTAAAAAAAAATTGCGAATTTTAAGGAAAATGTTTTTATTTCAATAAAAGAAAAAAAAAAGTTACATACACTTTCAAAAAAATTGACAAAAATCCCATACATTTAAATACGAATATAGAAAATATTAGAAAGATAAACCAACTTACTCAAAATATAAACAGAAATCCATAGGGGAATAGATCACGAACCTATAAATGTCCGATTCTCTCGAAAAATAAACATGTGCAGTTGTTTTTATTCATAAATATCTCGGATCTAATTAAAAAACACATGGATATGAAAGCACATATTGAATTTCAAAGTTTTATGAAACATTATTCGATAAAAAGCCCGGTTTTTAACCGCCAACTAGTGCTTGTAAAAATTAACATAAAAAGTTCCTAACTGATCACACCGATGGATCATGGGAGTACGAGGAGGGAAAGCTCAATCACATATATGATACCGTGGAGGGAGAAACACGTGATCACATATACATGTGATCATGGTCGTGAACGGATTAACGAGCTTCAATTTCTGTACACGGTAGAACTTAAGTTAGAATATAGAACATTAAAATTTACACAAAATATAAGTATAATTAATTATATTATATTTCCAATAAAAATTATTTTCAATATATTTATGTGCATTTTGTTTAAAGTTAAGTTTTTCCAAAGTAAGGGATCACATGGATTTGAATGATAATTTAGATTTTACGATTTATAAAATACTGCCTTAACTATCCCTTTTATTAAATATGTGAACGTCTTATCTCAACTTTAAATACATAAACTTCATAACAGAACCATTGAATTTTTGCACATATTCATAAATAGCTATTATAAAGGAAAACATATTTTTATATTGATACATATTTCTCTATTTAAATATTACGTATAATCTGTTAAATAGTTTTGTGTGTAGAGTACATTCCCAATTCTTACCCATGTGGATGCAATTCCAACGGAGGAAAGTCAAATTTTTATGTTTGCTTGTAGATTTAATACGCAAGAGCTTTTTTTTTTTAAAGGAGGTTGTTATATTTTTATGAAACTTAAGCTGTGATTCCTTTTAAATACTAACGAATACATAACTTTTTGTTCAGTTTATTTGAGATTTATTTTTATGAAATAAACTATGAATATTTAAACTTCGTAAACTTGTTTATTTATAATATTCTTAAAGTATATCTATGTATAAGTTTTAAAAAGGAGTAAAGAATAAATTTTCAAAGAAAGTACTGCTTAGTTCGCAATTATGACTTCTAAGAAAAACTTTTTCATCAATTATGCTGTAAAGCTCTAAGCTTTTAACTTTGACTTAAAAGTAAAATCAGTATTTCATTCACTGTTGTTAAAAAAGTTGTTTTGTATGACCACATCGAACGGTCAAACAAAAATTATCGATTTCGCACCTTCCTTTTTCAAAACTTTTTAGATTTCGTTTATAATCAGAGTACATCTTAAATGTTAATGCAATAAAATACAAATAAATATATAACTACTTAAATTGCACCCTTTTAGAAATGCGAAAGCTAGTAAACTACCATGTTTCATAAGTGTATCGTAAATTATTTTTGAGAATTTTTCTTTTTTTTACCCCATTAAAAATCTTCTTAGAATAAATGCATAAATTCATTCAAATAACTCGAAGCAATTACTTTTGAAATTGCATCTTTCTCGTTCATATTTTTATATCTCAAAATAGAATAAAATCTAATAATGTAACTAGAAAATGCTGAATATGGAATAGAATTTAAAAAAGGTATAATAACAAAGATTTAAGCTGATTGATCTAAAACTAAACTCACATTTATTAGTATACATTCTAGTGAAAAAAACATTCAAGTTATTAAAATTATTTCCCGGCTTATTCTCAAGGTATCAGATGTTTATTACGAATAACATTTAAATAGAATTTAATTTAAATGTACCACAGTGTCCAGTCACCTTTAACAAATGCACCTGGGTTATTTTTTTTTGAATTGTCAACATTATAAACCTCTGATTAGCCCAATAATTTTGAAACGATTATAAATAACAAAAAACACTCTACGCGCGTGTTCTACCTTTCTGACTAAAGTATTTTATTTATTTTAATGCATTCATGAAATATATATCTTTTAACTACTATATTAGGGAAAATCAAAAAGTAAGTGGCAACTTTTCTTTCCATGGTTTAGCAATAGATCTAGTTTTCAGCTCTGAATCAGGGATATTCGACAACACTTCTATACAATGTGTCATTAGTCTTTCCTTTATAGTCGTTCGAGTGTAGCTGACTATTTAACATGGCAGATCAGCTGTCGTTCTGCACCAAGGAGGAAAGAAGAACAGTCATTCGCTTTTTTTGTTTGCAGATGGTCTGAAACCAGTGGAAATTGTTCTTCACATGAAAGAGCAATATGGTGACAACTGTTTATTGCAAGATTTACGAATGTGAGAGAGGGCTTCAAACAAGGAAGAATCTCTTCATGCAACAACAAAAGTTCGGACAATCCATCGACGTCAACCACTGAGGACAATGTGTAAGTCGTTGATAGAAGAGTATATTATAAAGGAATGACTATATTATAAAGAGAAGGTATCACACCTTCCGCAAACAAGAAGCGAATCACTGCCCTCCTTTCTTCCTTGGTGCAGATCGACAATGGAGCTTCCATGTTGAATTGTCAGCCAAATTCAAACGGTAAACGAGGGAATATTAGTGACATGTTGTATAGAAATGTTTTTGACTACCCTTCATTCAGCACTGGACACTAGCACTGTTGCCAAATCTTGAAAGAAGAAATTGCAAAAAATCCCTTTTCTTTTTTTCCCCTCGTAAGTTCCTTTCAAACATTTAAGTATAAGCTTTCCCAATGATGGAATAAAAACGCTTTTCTATTTTCATATTTATAAGCGTTTAACGCTCTTGGTAAGTTAAGGTATCCGACTACGTTCGGAACCGTGACTTTTCAAAAGCGTGTAAATGGATAACATTTATGATATTTAGTGTCCCTTAGATTAGAATACATGTATAAAATTGTTTTAAGGACATTATGACGAAAAAAAAATATTTAATTACAATATTTTAGCAAAAAATTAACTTAGAATAATCTTTTTTCCAAATGTTCTCCTTTTGTAAAAAATGCTTCTATTGTATTAATATTTTGCCTGTGTATAGCTCAGATTTCTGTACAGAGGCTCAACTAGAATTTTTGAAACGCATAACTTGGAAGTCGGTTTATCCATGTTTTACGAAAACAGAAGGGAGAAATTTTAAGAAAATACGCCGATAATTATTTCAAATGGTTGTAACTCTGAAAATAATGTGAATTTTTCAAAAATTATAGTTGAGCCTCTGTACAGAGGTCTGAGCTATATACAGGCAAAATATTAATACAATAGAAACATTATTTACAAAAGGAGAACATTTTGAAAAAAGGTTATTCTAAGTTAATTTTCGCCAAAATATTGTATTTAAATAATTTTTTTTTTGTCATGATGTCCTTAAAACAATTTTATACATGTATTCTAATGTAAGTGACACTAAATATCATGAATATTATCCATTTACACGCTTTTGCAAAATCACGGTTCCGAACGTAGTCGGATACCTTAAGCAAAAAATTTCATTAAACAGTTTTGCTGAACACAACCGACTAATTTGTATCCTAACAACTCTTCATTGGAGTCGGTTTGGCTCAAAGATTATTTATTCTGTTTTTTTTTTGTTTTTTTTGTTATTTAAACTTAAATTAGTGAGGAAGGAATGAAATTTTATCTTAATGTTTCATAAATAATTTCTAAACAGTTAGAGGTGCAAGTGCCCACAAAGTGAATACGAAAGTAACCGGCTGGAATATAATGTATTAATGAATCAAACAATTATCTGAATTAATTTATGCAATCAATAAATCGAATAACATCATAATTTAGCAATTTTTGACGCTAAGATTTTGCCAATATTATTATGCTGCATTACGAAAAGCAAAATATACATTAAGATTCTCTCACACCTTGCTTTTTAAATTACACCATATTTCTTCATTATTGAATGCACTTAAGTAAAAATTTCCATTTGAAACATTTACTTAGGTTTGTATTTACAGTTGAACCCCGATTTACCGAACCCCTATTTAACGATTTCCCTCCGGTTAAGACGAAGGCGCAAAAAACATTATTTGAATTAATGAATTAGTTTAACAGCGAAACAACTTTTGAAAAGCTTCATTTTTGTCTGAAACCGAAAAAAATGTTTTCTTGTTAGAAGAAACTTCCAAAGGAAAAGGGAAACGCACATAATTAAACTTTACAGATGCAAATGAGTCGTAAGTGTAGCCTATCACCTGAATTTTGAACAGGACTGTAAGTTCCTTTATTATCTCATCTTATTCCCCAATGCAGGGGATATTTAAGGAGTTTTTACTATTTGCTTTCTTTCTCGACAAAAGTAAAATTTACTATGCTCACAGCTGTGAAGAATTTTTGTTTTTTAAATTTGTAAGGCAAATTTCGGGAAACGAAAATGTTTCTCCTTGAGTGAAACGCTTAACAATTTATGGTAATTTGACAAGAATTTTAGATGACGAAATATATGGTTTAGCAGAACATTTTAATATTTCAAGGTTAACATTAGTCACAATTATTTAAAAAACAACAAAAATGAAAAAGAAAACTCATAGAAAATAACAAAGTCATTGAAAACAGCCCCTCTTTTTGATCTTGAGTATGACTTATTAGAATGGTTCAGCATTGTTCGCGTAACATGAAAATAGCCAAAAGCCGACCTCTAATTAAAGAAAATATTCTTCAACGAGTCAAAAATCATAATGTTAATATTTTTCTACATCCAATTGGTGCATAATAATTCGCTAATAGTATTTTTAGCTGATGAATAAAAAGTGTGTAATTACTGACTATGGATATATTTTGTTTAGTTGCTTATTATAAAATTTCCAAATGATCAATACAAGACATTTGTATTTTTTCAGACCCAAATATTACGAATAACGCCAAATTAACAAGTAAATTGTTCGGTCCCAATGAATTCATTAAATCGGGATCGGACTAGTACATCTGGTAAGGAATCCATAAAAGTAACATATTTACGTTTTCCTAATATACGACAGGGAATAATGAATTCCGAACATTACTTTTTAACTAAGCTATATCAGTAAAAGAAAGATTTCGATAAAAATAATCAATATTCTTATTTTTTTCTACATTGTAGGGATTAAAGTAGTACTTTTTTATGCTAAAAATATTTGATGTATTAATTTTATTTCAATGATGATTTTTCTTTCAGACCACATATTTCTATGTATACAGCATTTTTGTTTCAACGATATTAACTTAAATCACTTCCTTTTCTATTTGAATATTTCTACTTTAAAGAAATAGAGTAATGAATTTTGTAATAAAAAAAAGTACTCTGATAATTTCACAAGTGAATAACCGCTTTCTTTCACAAGAAATGAGCTAGAGTTTTATTACAAAGAAGATAAAAACTCTACATTAAGACTAGCGAAGGTCATAACTTGACTGAAAAAAAAGAGATTTTGATGGGTAAGCATTAAGCATTGTTGGAAAGGAATAAAAATGGGACTTAAGTTTCATCCAGTTAATTTATTCAATGAGAAAGAAATAAATATTTTTTATTGTAATTTTATGCTTTCCCGCTACCTTTCGTAACCGAATACGATAAAGAAAAGATGTATTTCCCTTAAAAAGCTGCTAAAAAATTTAGAAGGATAGTAAAAAGAAACTTTTTTTCTGCAGTTGATGTTTTTAACTTTCTACAGAAGTAGATAAAAGTAATTCATATACTTTCTTTCTTGCTTTGATTTTATATCATTAGACCAATTTAACAAGATTTACTAATTGCTTTTTACTTATATCTACACAGAAAATTATCTTCTATTTTATCAACAATAGTCAAAAATGTTATTATAAAAATACTGTCAAAAATATTGTTTTTATTCAACGTGTTTTTATTGTACGTGGAAATTATATAACACAAAATTGTATATGGACATCTTTTCAATATAGTAATTACGGGAACTTAATCTATATTAAAAGAAAATTGGTGTATCAGAAATGCGGTAATCAAAAATAGTGAGAAATCCATTTTACAAATAGTACTTATTACAATTTCATTGTTAAAATTATATAAGGTTTTCTTCGTACCATAGCAAATTATATTTTATTAGATAGGTATTCATACGTATTCAATTAAAATGTTCCAACAAAAAGATTTGATATTTACTCTGTAACGAGCTATACACTTTAAAATAAGAGTGCAACAACAACAAAATAAGAGTATCTCTAAAGTAAATAATTTAAGACATTCCTTTGAAATTGAATCATTTCAGTTACCATTCTCAGTAGGCTGCTAGGATATTTAAAGTATTTGTGGGGTATTAAGAATAAACTTTCGCTTAAGAATCCTTAAAAAAAGCTTTGGCGTTAGAGTACAGGGACCATGATCATTATATATTAAGTGTGTATATTTGTTAAGAAACCATGGAATTAAAATTACAGATATCTTCCCCTATAATGATCTAAGAATTAAATGAGCTTCATAAAATAATTCATTTGTATTTTTTAAGTAAACAAAGAAAAAGACAGGGAATTTATTACATAAAACTCGTAAACATTACCTGGAGACTTTTATTTATATTATAGTGGAGTAACGAAGACAACTCGGCCCTCGATAACCCGGTAGTCCGGATAACTCGACAACACCCTTGCATGTCGAAAATCCACCACATGCAGATGGATGTTGTCGGCTAAGTTGTGAATGCTGGAAGGAGTTAGAGCCATTAACATTAATTCGCTCATGCCGAAAACTCCTTGATCAAAAAGGAAATGAGTTCGTTGAAGATGATGATGCAGAAAATGTAAACTTACTCGACCTTCTGAAAAGAGTTCCTGAATATGCTGAAGCCAATTAAAACGACGTTGAACAATGGCTCCAAAATAATACCGAGTAAGATATGACCGATGAAGTATTATTGCTGCTGTCGCAGTTAATGATAAAATACCGGAAAAATGATGCACATAATAAAGTTGAGGACACCGTACAAACTTATAAAATATCCTATAGTGAGGACCTAAAGGCTGTCAAAATCGCCTTCCAATATTTTGAACAAAGTGCAGCGGTAATAGACTTACTGTTACTTCCTCGTCTTCGTAATGAAGCAGCAAAACGCAGAGTGTAATACCTAAGACAACAAGCTTTTACGCATTCCTTTAAAAACAGTAGCCAGTTTTTCTAAGGCCTGCTGCTCTAATTTTCTTTTACTAACAGTTTTATATCTTTATAGAACATTTTTTCTGAAGTGTGTTTGATCAGCTAAGCTAATGTATGCTATGTATTCATTACTTTTCATTTTTGTGTAATCAGTGCTTTATATCTTCATTAAGTCTTTGTAGTTTTCCTGTGTTTAAGAGTATTTGAGTAGTTCCTTTTCTGTGTACCCTTAAGCATGTATTATATTCAAGGAAAGTACAATATTTTTTAAGGAAACACTGTACTTATCTTTTTTATCCCAATCTTGATAATCCGGCGTTTTCGCAAACTCGGCTAGCCATCGGTCAAGATTAAACCGAGTTTTCCGAAATTTGCTGTATTTAAGTTCCGGAAATTGACTCATATCTGTGTTTTTACAGCAGAGTCCAGATTTCAAGTCCTAATGCCAAATTAAGATCAATCTTGACCACTAAAACCCAATTGTGTATCGGGGTTGGTGCACGTAAAATTTGACAAAGCACAAAATCTTCACATTTATACACCTTATAATTATACAAACGGTTATTAATACTGACACATTTTTCATATTCTTAGAAGTGATGTTTTCTGGTAAAAATTTTTCTCTGTGAAATTACGTTAGAGAAGTTTAAGTCAATTTTTTCTATAAGTTTTTGGAACATTTAGAAAATTATTCGTATCAAATATCATATAATAAATTCATCTATTATATATTTAGTGATAGAGAATTTCATCCATAAGAAAATTTATGCAATCATCTAAATGAATATTGTTGAATCTATCGTAACATTAGATATAAATAGCCTTAATGAAATAAATGAATAAATATTAAAATTTATATTTATGTATGTTTTATTTTATCCATAATGAAATATTCGTTATTTATTTTTAGTATCCGATAAATGCACACCAGGGCTTAGGACTAAAATGTCTCTCTCCCTCCAGAAAACAAGTATCCTCGTATTCATCTATTATTGAGCACAAAGATTATTTTTGGGAGAAGTTTACAGTTAATTCAAATAGAATTTGTTTACTAAAATTTATATAAATTCTTCAATTTACATTTTTTTGGCATATACAAGGTTTATCTAGAAGTAACGAATAATCGCTAACCACACCCTTGGACGACCCCCTACACACTTCAAAGCCAGCTTTGCTGTTCTTTTGTCCTGTGTATTTGTTCTGAAGTATGAAGGATTGCGTCTATCGAAAATCTCCTCCCCTACCACCCACCCAAAATGTGAAGTGTATAGTGCCATTAGTTTTAAATACGCAAAATGTTCGAACTATCCAACGACTTAGTAGCCTCATCCAATATAAGAGACACAATGTTGTCTTTACAGATATTTTTAATTAATACTACCTTATGCATCAACACGAATGCAACGAGAACTTAAACATCCTAAGTGGGAAATTTTTGAAAATCCTTCTTACAGCCTTGACATAGCACAAATTTATTTTCACTTATTCTCTAAAATAAAGGTGAAAAGCAGTTTGCAAGTGATAAATGCTTCGAGTCAGAAGAGACATCCTGGCTCAAATTTTTGGCGGTTGAAGTGTATAACATTGGAATAGAAAAACTGACCCCACGTCACAAAAGAGGCTTCAAGAGCTGTGGCAACTGCATTGAAAAAAAGAATAGTGTTCTGTGACTTTTTAAATACAATTTTTGTGCTGATGTTACGTTTTTATTCAGCTAAAGTAAAACGTTCTTTAAATTCTATATGAAGCCCGTGAAATACTTTTTTATTCAAAAAATAACAGTAAAAATTGAAGGATATTAGGGTAAAAAGACATTTTACAAAATATTTTGATGCACAGTGTCTTACCGGAATTTGAATGGTGCATCACAATATTTTTTTCTTCAACACTATTTTCTTTTAGATTTATATCAAAGCCTGAGAGATTTACAGATTTTTGCTTTAAAATTTCAACACTCTGGTAAACATTTTTTAGCGTTGTTAAATGTGTATCTACTTTAGAAACTTTTATTTCAGCAAAATATGCGAAGAGAGGTTTGTAAAGTACTGCATATATTTACACAATCCCATTTCTCTTTTAAGGCAAAAAGTTTTCATTTTATCATACCCAATACGTTTTATTACATTATATTACATAGTTTCAAGTAGCATAGTTTAAGTCTTAAAAAAAGATAGAAAGTACTTTCAAATAATATAATCTCCAAAAACGTACTAAGGAGCCAAAATTAGACAATATTATTTTGTTTCATTTTGGAGCTCCTTATAGTGTTCTGTTCGAATGTCGATCTCTGTTAAAGGAACATAATAAATTATGTGGGAAGAAATAGAGAAGAAACATCACCTGATGATTTCATAAGAAATTATTCTGGAAAAAAAATTCAAATAGAGGGAAAAATTTTAAAGTGCTTACGCGCTCACAAATGTAACATAATATTAAAAATCAATAAAAACATGATTTCTGATAAAAAATTTGAAGTCGAGCCGGTTTCATAAAATTAATTAAGAAACTTATAAGATTTGCTTGTTTAAAAAATTCCTTAATTTCTTTTAAACTTAATAATTATAAAAAAAATATTTTTAAATAGAATTTTTAGTTAACTTAATAATTATAAAAATATCATTTAAATTCTGGGAGTAATATTATTAATTAGCATGCAGTGCTCAAATTTATTAATGAACATTTTCTGAACTCTAAGACATTCATAATAATTTTGCATGCCATTTTTTTATACAAAAGAAAACTTCAGATTTTTTTTTGAATAAAAATTTAATTACCTTCTTTGTGCGTGTTTTAAAACTAAAAAAATTACAAGTTTGGGAATAAATTCCAATGAATAAAAAATTATTTTAATGTGATTTCTTTATGCCCAAAGCATCTGTTAATTATTTTAAATGCCCTTCTTTTGCATATTGCACTTATATAAGATTAAAAAAGTTTTTTTAATTATCTTATGTGTTGGCTCCTTGAATGAAGAATTATTTTTAAGTTTGAGAATAAATTCCAATGCAGTGATTTTTTTTATAAGTTCCAATTGTAAGTAATTAGTTAATTCCTTTATTATAACCAAATATCCATAACACTAGTAGAAATCGCCGTATTCATTGTTCAAAGGATAATAAAGACCAAATTAAATTTATTTAAATGGAACACAATTTGCATATATATATATATATATATATATATCTTATAATGGATTTAGATATTCCTATCCATTATTTCCTATTGGTTTTTCCTCAGTGTTATTTACAAAAAAGGGGGAAGGTTGGCTGGCCAAAAAACATATTCAACCCCACTTTTATATAAATTATTTTATATAATAGCTGTCCTAAGTCAGTAATGTTTATAACACTGCAGAATCCATTTTATAATTTTTAATCTCGATTACTTATATGTCCTTCATTGTGTGATTTTCCTTCTGTCTATGCGTTTTTCGAATGTTATTATTTGGAGGTTATCTCTTGTTTGTAGAGAATTAGAGCATATATATATATATATGTCAGGCTCTCTCCTAGCCTGTATAAAGAGAATAGTAGTCATATTTTAAAAATAACATAAATTTTATTCCATCATCTTCAAAACTCTTTTAAATTGTCTCCCACTTTGTCACACGTGTTGACAATAGAAAAGGAGGAGTCACCAAGGAGGTCACCAGCCTGCGCTTCTAGATTATTCTTTACATAAACCGGAAGCTGGGCGTCTTTAGGAACTGGAACGCCAAGCATTCCTCCATCCTATATGTTAGTTGTATATGTGGCCTGATATTGGATGAACCTTTATGGGAAAGGGAGTCTCCTAATTGGTTGAGAGGAAGGAGACTAAGGTGTGTGGCTAAGGTGATAGTTTCGGTAGGCATTGCATGGACCTACCTGGATACAAAAAATGTTCGACTGTCTCCCTTACCTGTAAATTCTCTAGATCTCTCACCAATAGAAAACGTTTGGTCCATGGTTTCCGAGAGACTGGCTCTTAACCATACGGCAGTCACTACGGTTGATGAGCTGTGGCATCGTGTTTAAGCTACATGGTCACCTGTACTGTACATACCATCCAATTTCTGTTTGACTCAATGCCCAGGCATATAAATGCTGTTGTTATTACCAGAAGCTGTCTAAGTACTGATTTCTTATGATCTCTTCACCCAAATTTCTTGAAAATTTAATCACTTGTTATTTATAGTATAATATATTTGGCCAACTAAGATCAATTTGTTATCTGCATTCCTTCTTAGTGTAGCAGTTTTAATGTCCAATAGTGTATATATTATACTTAATAAAATCACTGTGTAGTTCATGCTTTAATAATCCGAGTAACTTCAATCAGCTATGAGTAATCTCTTAGGTCTTAAGACATTTCTATAAGTTTATTATTGTGCAAATAACAGAATTAACAATGAACTTTAATAATAGGGTTAATAATAGAAGTGCAATGAATAATCATATCAATATACTCATATTCTACTAGTATTGCTTATATAGCTTATTTTGATTATATCGATAGATTTAAAGTAATCGACTTATTTGATTTAAGGATGGAAGTCTTCCCACGGAAATCAGTTTCAAGCTAAGAGATCCATTATTTGACTTTCACTAAGTGGACATGTCATTATGATCATTAAAATGATATACACAAACATGTTCTTAAACTGCTTATAACAGTTTTATTCTCTACTTCTAGAAGAGCAGATAGTTAAGAAAAAGTATCTATAATAAAAATTATTTTTTTACTTTGCAATAAAATGATCAGATTAACAATGTTTTATGTAGTTCAAATATTGTAGCTTTTTTGTGGAAATGAACATTTTACTTT
>BMAV01014171.1:208964-237004 GCA_019973955.1 Trichonephila inaurata madagascariensis | reverse complement strand
GATAAAATAAAAATAAAATGACAATCGTCTGCTTTATAAATGACGTTCATTTCCTTCGTAGTAGCATATAGTTCTTCAAATAAAACTAATCATTGTTCATTTTATTTACTTCTTATTGAAGTTGTCCATGGAATTGTGCTAGAGAAAACCTTTGCGGAAAATTTTGTTTTTTGTCTAAAATAAATGAATTTTTGAAATGTATTTTAAAGTAACGATTTTTGTTGGGCTATTTAATGACAATATAAATTTGGATGAGTAAAATTTTTTCCAAATCGTTTAAAGCGAAATTGAACGCATCTTTAAGGACATAGAAATATTCTAAAAATTGGATGTTTTAAATTTTTTTATATTAGATTTTTGAAGTTCATTATGATTTATAGTTATGATTTAATTGAGTTACCACTTGCGTCTGTAAGCCTCATGTTATGCATTGCGGAGCATGAGGAGTTTTGCAAATAAATTAAATAAAAAAAAAATAAATGAATTATGATTTATAATTTTACTTTTCAAAAAACATATCAACTTTGGTAAAAAAAACCCATTTATATTTAAATTTATTATATAAAAATATTTATACAATTAATTAGCATCTATTCAAACGTAAATTTTGAATATTTAAATATGTTATATGCTTCAAAAAACAGAAAATTACCTTTTAAAACAATTTTATAAATGAAAAATTGTCTTTCAAGAATGTGATTTTCTAAGTATATATTCTTCCTCATTTCCCTCTTGAAAAATATTAATTACATAAGAAATTTGTTTTTTCTGTTGTTTTTTTTCCATTGTAATGAGCAGTATTCGAAAGTTTTGAAGCAGCGAAGACACTGAAAAATAAATAAGACAAAAAAGAATTATCTAACAAAGTATCGTTAGATATAAAAGATAAATAATTGTAACTATAAAAAACACACTTGTTATGTAGTATATGAAGTATTACTCAAGCTTCCTCAATCTAAATTTTATTTGCTATATAATGCGAAGAAATGTTTGTAAATAAATTCATAGTGAACTCTAATGAAAAAAAGTTACATATTCCTGATATTTATATATTTGTTAACACAGCAGAACTTTTTTCCTCTCATTAACCCTGCATTAAATTACTGTATTACTGTCAAGAATGCTTTATTAGAGTTAAATGTTCACTCTTACAACAAATAAATGATCAAAGTTAAAATCTCTTTGAAACCCTTATTTAAATCCGTATTTAAAACTTTAAATAGTTTTACATGTGGTCCACATTGCATTTCACAATAAATGCAATTATGAGATTGCAGTTAAACCTATTTTTGTGCGGTAGATATGAACCACATAAAATAAATCGCACAAAAAATATTCGAAAATTTCATAAATACTTACACATAACAAACAATTTTGTCGACATACTACAAAAAACTTATTTTAAGCGGTGGAATGGGACCGCATGAAAATAGTCGCACCTAAAAAATATGTCAATGATTTAAGAAATTTATGAGAAAGTACTTCCAAACGAAATAAATAATTAAATTCCACATGGAAACATTTTAAAAACATTTAATTTCTCAGTCTATTGTAACGGGTCAATCCGCGAGCCTTCACTAATCCTCTTAAGATAAATTGCTTTCTTTAAATGTTGTTCTATTGAAAATTTTCTCAAGAACAAGAAGATATGGTTTATGTAAATTAAGTGTTATATTTAAGCATTAACTTTTAGGTACGCGAAGTTAGTGTTTAGTGGAAAGTAGCTCACTCAACGATTAATTGCTGAATAATCCAAGCCTGTTAATTGACGCTTTAGTCAATAAAGTTAGAATTGAATAATAACGACCCGAGGTCCAACAACAGAGAACGGAACTATGGTAATTTAGACCTTAGGTAACCAAAGTGTTCCAAGAGTAAGTTAACTGAATTAAAATTAAACATTAAGTATCCTTTCTGCCGTGTAATTTCTCCTATACTTAGAAGTGTGCATTTCCTATCCTGGGTTGCTAAATTAAGAAAAAGAACAATAAATTAGAATTGTATTAGCTATGGCTGAACTTTATTCTAACCCTCAAAAACCGATAAACGCGACAGCTCGTGTATCACAGTATACATGGAGAAATTTTCAAAATGCTCATACATAATTCACTGCTACTCATCATAATCCAAAGTGCACATCGTCCTGTGATGAATTAGTTCAAAATCGCTTTCGTCACTTGAAGACACAATTTCAATTAATTTATTTTTTGACACCATAAAGTAAGTGATAAGTTTTTGGGACGATGGTTGGTTGGTCAGGAGCTTGTGAATGTCACGATACTCAGATATGCAAGATCGAAGCTCATTTTTGAAATTTCAAATTCCTTTCGGAATTGGTATCTATTCAAAGAAACTGAGTTTCCAATTTGTTGGAAAGCTGGATCCCTGCATATTTTTATTCGCTCTCAAAGAATCCAGTTTTTCATGTCCGACATCATAATCTATTAAATTATTGGTAATGACACTGTCATTTTGAAAGTTTCATCTTCAATCAAATACTATTGCGTTGCGAGAAAGCAATGGAACGTGCATTGTCGAGGAAATGTTCATAGACAATGAGTAGAGCTTCTTGAAGTGTATATATGTACACTGACAGAAAAAATTACGGTGGCGCAAAAACCGTTGAAATTCATACACCGCATGAAAAAAAAAAGATCGCACAAAAAAATCGTACATAAATAAAATCACACAAAACAAATCTAAAAAAAAAACACATAAAAAAGGACTGCACAAAAACAGGTTCTATTCGGCTATTATGTTGTTCTATTCAGCTATTATGTTGTTCTATTCAGCTATTATGTTGTTCTGTGTAGCCCATTATAGAAACGTGCATTGCAATTAATATTATGTAGACATAAGAAATCAATTTAAAAAAAATTATTTTAAAAATAAAATTAGGAAAAATTATTTTCCAGTTTCATCTGTGTATTAAAAACAAAACCTTTATCGATGCGTTGCTGAAAAATTGACCTATCTTTTGAAATTTCGTTTTTTTTTTTAAATTTTCATATTTTACTAATAATGCAAATAGAGAAACAGAAAATAAAAAAAAATAATAATAATTAAAAAAAACGGATGAAGTTCACTTTCTATTAATTAATTTTGTTTTCTATAATATATACATATATAAATTATTTTGATCATACACACTTAATCCATCTTTCAAATAAAACAGAGTAAAAACATTTTGTTTACTTATGTATTTAATATTGGAAGGTATTTATATGTTTACACATAATATTTACAAAAAAATCCTTCTTTTAGTATTACTCAACCGATAACAAGTTTATAAATATGGTCTATATATTTAACCTATTAAATAAAAAATTTTATTTCCACTATGATGGTTCCTAGTACAGCACACAAGTTGTTAGATAAATAAATTTCTTTACAGCATGTAACTCTGTTGTTTTTGTCCCATTTTCTATTACTTTTCACTAATTATACAAACAGTAAAAATGTGCATATTTTAAATGAAAAATTAAGGGCATTTAATTCTTATATATTATTATTTTATTATTCTTATATTTTATTATGAAATTACAAAAATAATAAAGGCTTCCCAGATTCATATAAAATAATTTTATCATATATATATTTTTTAATCCACTTACGATAAAACATAGGGGTTTTTTTTCTCTGGCATAAATATTGTCTTTAAATTATTACAAATAACGCATCCCCACGCCAAAAATATTTTTCATTTTCAACAACATCTGCATTTTCTTATTTTTAATTTATTTTAATCCATTCGTTTCTCTTACAGATGGTTCAGGGTAAAAACTAATCAATCAGCTTCTTAAGTACAAAACAAAATTTCACAGGAACATTCGCTTCTGAATAACATGATTTTATTTTAAAAAAAGATTCTTTCTAATTTAAGAATTCATTAAAAAAAAAGACTAATACACAATAGAAAATATATATAAAATCAATTCAATAAAAATTCAATAAGCACGCTAGAATAAATGAATAACAAATGGTACTGGAAATTTTCGAAAATTTAATTTAATTAAAATATATATATGTTTGTTTTTCATTTCATTCTCCATGCTGTTAATGTCCGTAACAAAAATGTATGAAATAAAACCTTCTCCTTGATACAAACTGCTTTGTATAGAGAATAGAAATAGAAAAAAAATGCCCCTAAAAATACACTTTACGAATAAAAAGTTTTTTTTTTAATTTATAAAGAATCAGAAAGTGAAACCTGCCACATACTTTTGTTTCAACATAATTTTTTTTATTTAAAAAAAACCCCACACATTTCTTAATTAATCTGCTTTTATTTAAATATTTGTTTCCTTTTTCTTTCTCTTTGTGACATTTTGCTTACAACAGAAAGAAAATTCTCTTTTAAAATTTTTAAGTCAAACATGCCATTGATTTTTTTTTTAAAGACGAATAATAATTATTTTTTTGAAATTCTAGTCTAGAATAAATAACATGCAAAGCCATGGAAAAAAACAAAATATATAAATTCCTTCTGATAACATATTAATTTATACATGAATCAATAAAACTTTTTGTGAATAATTTTCATACATTTTTTAATGTAATAGGTGCAAAAAGTTGTATAAATATTTAGAATTTAATATGAATATATATTAAGTTTTATTTTATCCTTTCCAAGCACTCATTTTATTTCTGGGTTGTGAATAAAAAAAAATACCAATTATTTGTATGCATATTTTCAAATATATACATATATTTTGAAACATAATAGCACCGTTAGCATAAAAAATTTCCTAAAAATTATTGTAAAAAAATTTTGTTTAAGTAAATGAGTAATTCACCTGTAAATGTAGCTTTGAGTATGGCAGAAATTACTAAACTTTGAGTCAATTTACACTAACTATAAATATAAAGCTTAGAATACCTAGCTTTTATCTTCAGTTACAAATTTTAGTCACATCTTTTGCATTTACACAAATGATTATGAAATTATTAATCGAAAGTTGACCATGTATGATAAATTTGGAAACACGGTACTGCTCATAGCCCAACATTGCAAACTGTATAGTAGAATTTTGTTTTCTTCTTACATTCTTCCCTTTACTGTCCCTGTTTGAACAGCAAATAATACACTGTCTCATTGGATTAGTTTTCTTCTCTGTTGTGGGAATGTAGTAAAAAAAAAGAGTCTTTAGGGTAAGTGTGAAAGGGGGGGGGAGCTCCTCAGAAGGATATCTTATTTTTGAAAAAAATTCCACTGATTGTTACTATTTAATTATTCGAAACCATATAAAGCACATGTGAAATTGTTCGGGAAAGGCCGATTTGTGTGTTTGTTGCCCAGTGTAAATTTTCCCAGTGTCCGAGCTACACTTAGGATAAGATTTTTGATGTTTGTTAAGCTATATGTTTGTTAAACCAGATAAGAAGATGTCGGGATTCTTCGTCAGCTTGGGAAAAGCCGGAAAGGTAAAAAACAGACATTCATTTGTTAGAATATACAATCATGTTTTAATGAATAAAATAAGATTTTATTAATCTTGGAAGAATAGAAGGATATCCATGATTTTTATTTATGTTTTGCAGAAACTTTTAAATGGTAAACGTACACTCATACATATCAAAAGACCTTCTAAATAAATGTCTACGTTTGCTAAAACACAAAATTTTACCAGTTACTTACAATTTTATCAAATACCTTTTTTTATTATGTGAATCATTGATTTATTTTTCTAGAGTTACCATTACATATAATACTGTGATTACTTAATTATATAAATATATATAGTTAACCAATTTCTAAGGATGATCAATGTATTTGAAATGTAAAACGTTTTTGACGAATTGAAAAGCACGTCGATTTTTGGTCAGAACAGGGAATATGAGAAGTTGCTGGCAAGAAAAGTAGCTGCAAGTACGGATTGACAATATGTATTGGAATGTAAGACTGGTTCGGCTGAATCAGATACTTGTACGACCTGCTTCATTGTATTATTGTACATCATACAATTTGTTGCAACTCCTTCCATATCACTTGAATACATAGTATCACTTTGTGGTACTTAATTGAAACAGGATTATGTCAATGCATGTAAATCTTCGAGATAAAGGTTTTTGAGCTTCAGAAATAAACTGAAGTATTTGAATTGAAGTCCTCGACGCTTTAGGGATATCAAAGATGTTTTACGTTGAGTCGAATCGATCATAATGGTTGCCATCCGACTGGCAAGGCATGACCTTTAATAATTAATCAGACTTCTGGGGCTTTACCAAAGTGACCATTATAATTCTTCGTCGAGGAAATTTGACTAAGACTAAACCTATTTGATTTGTGAAGACATACCATTATTAATGGTGAGGTAGTGTTTTTTCACTTTACTTCTATCCCTTATTAGTAACTCTGAGAAGAAGTTTGATCGTTCAATGATATGTTGATTGCAACCATCCTTCGATCAAATCTTATAATTATAAAATTCAATCTTACAAGTATAGAGGCTAGAGACGCTAGATGCTATGCCGTAGAGAGACTGAATTTAAATACAGGACAAGGCATGGATGTTTGTAAATGTAAAGTGCCTTTGGCCATTAAGGAGGATCCTGTATCAGTCTTTTCTATTGACTATCCCATATGAGTCTGAATCAGAGGAGGGAGATCATAGTGACCTTTTATCTAGTGACAGAACTATAAAACTCGTCAATGCACAGAAATTTTAAAATAGTAACTTTAAACATTGATGGGAGTTTGTTAAAAACTCAAACCCTATGCGAATTGTGCTTTCTCCCACCAGATGATGCTAGTTGCGTGATATATAAACAAAAAATGTCCTTAATGTAAAAAGAGAAGACTCGCAATGTAATTATCTCTGTTTAGGTCTAGTCTTGTGTTCATTTTTTTAATGTAGTTTGGAAAAATGTATTAATTGTTAAGAATGAAATTTTATTACAACTGATTTCAGCAAACCAAGGGATCGTCAATTTTTTTTTTAAATTTAATATACAGCTTGTACTTTCTCGAATACACCTAGCCGATATCTCCCCGAAAACATCAGAAAAGGTATGGCAATTTTTATTGTATTGTATAACCTACTTAGAGTTCATATCTTTAAAATTATTTTAAAAAACAAGAATGTTTTTTAACATATATCTAAATTAGAGAAATAAAGTGTTGTTTTCTAAAATATTTTTTCATACTTCATATTTTCAATGGTTGTCAAAAACATTTTAAAAATATTCGAGAAGTATTCCAGAATTTCGTTATTGGACTAATGTGTGTCTGTGCTGTTTATTTATTATTTACTCCGTACTTCAAATAACAAATGGTAATTTTGACAAATCTTATAATTTTAAACAAACTTCCACTCCACTCAAATGTGAGGACTTTATGACTTGGCATATTGAGAGTGTATCATCTCTTCTTCCTAATGGGTCTTTAATGACACCAACCACATACAGAAGTGCTATATTCCTGAAAACGATAAGTTTTAATGAATCTGTGGTATATTTGCTTGTAAAAAAGTGAGGTTAGAAGGGACACATGAAAATAATTAATTTCTCAACCCCTTAAATGCCTCCAACGTGTATACAGGGTGATGCGTTACCAGGCCGACAAATTTGAAGGGTGTGTAGGTGTACAATGAAGACTTGGAATCACATAGGAATGCAGGGTGACAAATCTCTTAGCCGCGAGCTATGGTGCAAAAATGAAGAGAAAGAAAAAAAATCAGATATAGCAACAAATAAATGGGCCAGAAAACATTTTATTGAAAAGTTATATTGTTCTAAATAATAACGACTAGTCGTCTGACAGGCCTGACAGCAGAGCTGTATGGAATTCTGCTCTCAGTAAGACTATTCCGAAGGCTCATAAATGCAATAAAATGACATTTCCGGTGTTTACGAAAAATTTGCTTGTTTATTATTTTTCTTTTTTCCCCTCTCCTCAATGCACCGCATACGCAAGCCTATGTGAAAAATAGTAGCACTAAGGAGCGAATCTCTCAACTTTAATCTGCTGATAAGGGGTTAATGTTACAGTACTATAAATGAATAAAGAAATTTTGAGAATATAATTCTAGCCAGATGAATCGCGTTTTTGATTATGATATTTAATATGTTAATGTAAGAGCTTGAAATATTTTACGTATATTCTATTCTTATAGTTATAATAGGCTAATTAGAAATAAAAGAAAATTTTGATATTAGTACGAATACTACATAATTTGCTTACTAAATTATTTTCATTGATACAATGTTTACTTATATATTTGTCTCTTTTCCAATAACCCATAAAAATAGTTTAATACATAAATAACAACTCTTAATTAATTAGAACAAATAACTTGTTAAGTTAGACTGCTAACACATTAATTTTATGCATATGTGACATTAAATCTTTATATCTACTCTAGAATTTATCTTTAGAACAAAAGGTTCTAAAACTGTATGAATGTTACTATGTTATTAGGAACGGAAACGTAAGTCCTTTTAATAGAAAGTTTTAATTTGTAGAAATACACAGACAAAGCCCCCAAAGAGATTCTTAAATTAAGTACCAATCATCAGTTTTCCGGCTGTCGCAGGAAGGAAAAGTTGTTAATTCAGATATTGGAGAACCCTGAACTAAGGATTACTGATGTATTATACGAAAATAGCGTTCCTTTCATCTATATTCACAATATAAGTGTCTGGTGTATGTGCGTAATTTACAATATTTATGTGAATCGTATTTATACTAAAATCCCTTACAGCATTTGTGACGGCAAGATTAATGAAATTGGGATCCATATCGAATCAGAGACAACGAGTTGCCTGACTAAAACTTTAATTCTGCAGTTCCTGATAGTTTCTGAACTCTAAAGACACTAGACTCAATAAATTCAGAGAATGTTTCATAGAATTGTGCATGTAGGAAAAATAAATATTCAACTCTTATGTGATTCAGACAAATATATCAAATTTCTTAATCACCACACGGAAGCTTTGTGAACGTTAAGAACATTCATAAAGTTATTTAAATTATTACCTATATTATATAGCTATTTTAATATTAAAACGCACAGAATCTGAAAAAAACAATAGATGGTGGCGTTATATAAAATATTATTGGTTCAATTTTACATTTTTAATTATCAGATTAGAACAAGTAGTTCTTTTTTCCTTAATACACATGTATGGTACACGTATGTCTGAAACAAATAGATTATATATCCCATTAAAGCTACAAAATATCCAATTGCTTGCGTACAATAAAATAAATTTATGCAAAAGCACTCTAAAATCTAAGAGGTAAAAATTCAAAAGGATTAAACAGATATGTGTACATGTACTGATAATGAAACGCTAATACTATTATAAAATTTTTACTCAGAAAATACATATGAAAGAGCAAATAAAACAATAACTTGTCAAGTAATTTTTCTCTGAGAAAATTTTATTCGGGAGCAACATTGACTCATGGATTTACAAATGTCTTCTTTAGGGATTGCTTGCCATATATACTCCAAAAGGAGAGTTAGATGAACAATATTACACCAGAGTTCGAACATACTCCATTATAGAGAGTACTAAGAATCACATAGACATGAAAAGTGTTTCAGAAGCACAAACACAAAGCAGTAGAAAGGTGTATCATATATACGAGTATTATTCTGTTGAAATATAAGTTCGGGTAACCATGAAAGTCATGGATAATTACAGAATGTAGAATCCAATCGGTCTACCACTTAACTGTAACGATGTTTCAGATGGCAATCAAAGGGACCCGGTAATCAAAAGAATTGACATTGTGTTGGATGATGACATCTCATATTTTATTTAAATCCAAGTGTCATCGTTACAGCCCACATGACCGATGGAACCATATTCTCATCCGTTATGCTTTAGTACTGGAACAATTTCATGCATTATCCAGATGCACTAGAGCTCATTTAGTCCAGCGGTTGCCAATTTTTTTGAACTCATGGACCAGTAAATTCCTAATTTAAATCTCGCGGACCACTAATATACATATGCGATATACAGGACAGTAAATCATTAGAAGTTTGCTAAACGAGGCGAGACAGTGCATGTAACTAAAACAACGCAGCCACAATAGTACAACTTATTTACCGTGGCGTTATTCTATGAAAGAGCATCAATCTATGAAGGAGCGTTTTCATAACTTTTCACTTGTTGCTATGAATTGAATTATGTTTCAATGCACCTTAAAACATAACTTAACGTGATGAGGAAATATATTCTACACATTTTTCTGGGGACCAGCGAAATTTTCTCGTGAGCCATTAGTGGTTCGCGGACCACCACTTTGGCGACCTCTGATCTAGTCAGTTATCGTTCATCAAATTTAATCCTTTATAAATTTTATCGTAAGGATGGTAAAGACGATTTCATTCGTACTGAATTACTCCTTGGGACGTCATTATGCTCAAATTTTCAGTATTCGCAATCCAATTTTCAGTCATAATTTTCATCGCGCCCCCCTTGTACAATAATGTATTGAAAACAATAATAATGTACTTGAATCTAAAGCTACAGTACGGCCTTTATTATAAACCGTACAAATTATCAAGATAAGTATTAAATTTCAAATATAATTTTATGGTATGCCCATAAGGCCACTGGTAATTTTTAAACTTGTTCTTAACTTCGTACTGTTAAATTAATTATGAAACATATTGTGTAAAATTGATACATTTTTAAGTGTATTATATCAAGGTAAATGTGTATTTTATTTTTTTTATTATGTCAGAATGTATTTTTTACGCTTATTTTCAGTAAATTAATAATTTTTTTTTAAACATTTTTTTGTTTTCGACACTTTGATATACTCATTCCCCCTTGTAGATGTATCACGCCCCCCACAGTTTGAGAAACACTGACTTAAGTGACTGTAAATTTTGTAATAAAACAGTTATTGATAAATTTTCAGGTTAAAACACTTCTACTGTTATACAGATAATACACAAAAGACTTCAGCAAATTATTTTAAAAACTTTTTGAGCAATCGCTGCCCACGTATGAGCTTTTCGTAAAAACCATGTTTCGAATAAAAAGTATTTTAAAGTTTGACATCTTATGTAAAGTTATGGCATCTGCTTTTACTAAAACACTTGTAGTTTTTTTTTCTAGTGAATGGAATATAGAAATATTGGTATTTTAATAAAGCTAGTAAGATGGTCTTTAAAATAAAATCATAACAAAATATGTCAATTTTTTTTTAAAAAAATCATGATCGTAGGATAGTTGGATACCTTAATGATACAGTAATAAAAATCACGAATTTTTTATGTATATTTGATAATGTGTTTCAAAATATTGTATCTATTGAGAAATACCCCTGGAATAAGTTTTTTTCAAAAACACGTACACATAATTGAAGTAGCAAAATATATTCTTTATTTTTCTTTTAAGGATTGAATTAAACTTATCGATAAATCCATTATCATTTAAGTTTACTTGTATATGAGAGTAAAAATGTACCAAAATATTATTTTATTTTTTTTACAAAATACTTTTTAGTAGAAATTAAATATAATTGAAACAGAACACGTAAAACTTCCATGATTCAAATTGTAAGCGTTTATTTTTTCAAAAGATGCATATAAGTATGTTTGGAATATAATATATGGCTTTTAATATGTTTAAAAACATATTTAAAACCATGTTTGGGTGAATTTCAAGGCAACTGAACAAAAACTAGAAAGTTTAGTTTCAAATGTATCATAAATTGTTTAAATCCACTAAACTTAAAACTCTGATATGGTTAATAAAGTAGGATATCAACCGATTCGTTGTAATCCTTGTTTAGAATATGGCTAATGCCCGTCACTAAACCAATGTAAATATATTCCATAAAATACAAATTCCCTTATCGCCAAAATTTCCTCCAGCAGAGGAGTTCAAAAATCATGAAACACGTTTTCTCTGTAACATAATCTTTACAAAATAAGTTTTTAAATTAAACTAATTGAAAAAACGAACTTCTCTCTGTCTTCCTTAATAGGTAATTATAAATATAACAAGAAGTATTTTTTAATCTAACGAAATACTCAAAAGCATAAATTCGTGTAGCACATTTGTTTGTTTTTTTATATTATTTTTTTTAAATTTAATAAAACGTGTAAATCAAATAAATTCAAATCCTTAAATGTGTTTTTGAATGTAAAAGATCAACGAAAGAAATAATTAGATAAAAAATTAATTAATGGAATCTAAGTAAATGATTAAAATCAGAGTGGATAATAAAACCACAGCGCTTTTTATACTGAAATAAACGATTTAATTCCAAATTTCTATGTTTTAATGATTTGCTAGTAAGATTCATTACTTAAAAGGGAATTGGAATGATCAAATTCAATGTTTAGCTCCTATAATTTTATCTTAATCTCTTCAGGGTAATACATCTATAATAAAACAGTTTTGCATTTAGCGATGACCATTATTATAAGTATTCTACAGATGTTCAATGTGATTAAATTAAACGTTTGAAATAAAAATTAATGTCCCAATGTACGTCGTTTTCAATAGAAATTGAAAGAAGTCTAATAATGTTTCTAATTGATTCAATTTGTTCCAGAAAATTAGAAATTTTGATCTTTAAAGTAAAAGTAATTGAAAAACACTAAAACATTTAAAGATATATTTTCTCACCAGAATTTCTTAGTGTTTTTAACCTCCATTTAATAGTTTTTTATTTTATTTTTAAATTTTTTTATTTCAGATAATTAAAGTAATATTTTTCTATGGGCTATATGCACAATATTTTTTTTAAAAAATTGAACCCGTACCTGTGGGTTTTTAAATGCTAAAAAAATTATAGTTGCAATGATTAATTTATAAAACTATATTGATTTTTAAGATATTTCAGATATATTGAAGGAAAAATAATAACATTTAAAGTGTTAGAAAGTAACATAAAAATTTCTTAAAGTTCTTTCTTTTTTAAAGTATTATTCTGCCCTTTTTTATTTTACTTCATTTATTTATTTTACATTATAACGCCACCATTTCCATATCAAGTAGTTCATGCCTGTAATTTAATAATCTAAAATGAGAGATATGTATTTATAACTGTAAAACCGGAACATATTTATGTAAGTCATGTATTATAATTTCCTAAATCTCTGTCTATTGGAGATATTAAGATTGGAATTTATTACAACAATATAATAATTTTGAGTTTAATGAAAAAATTATTTTTAAAAAATTGGAAAGAAAAAGAGGAAAATTTGTAGAATGAATAAATGTCAATCTTAATTTAATAAATATAATATATTAAATTTAGTGCATTATTTTAATTGTTACACAAAAACATTCTATTGTTCTGAATATTATTCATTTCTTATACCTTAAACTACACTCAGTGAAACAACAGCAGATGAGGGCCAAGGCCTACAATGACCATCTCAGTTTCTGCAATGAGGTGCATTAGCAGATGTTCCGGTCAGGGGGACAATCTGACGTGAAACCTCTAGTGTTTAGTTCCCAAGAAAGCTTGGTGCTCATTTATCGAACCACTGAAGAACGAAAGACTGAGTCGGCCTTGTCCAGCCCAGGCTCTGAGTACCAGACCCATGATGCGGAATCGAAATGTGGCGATTATCCACTTAGCAATTGGGCTTTTCTATACGTTAAAGAGGGGGTGCCAGCTCAGGTGTCGTCCTCGTCACTTGACCATGGTTCAAAATTATGAGGTCCGTCTCCAAAATCCCTCGTGTAGCTGAAAAGTAGGGCTTTAATATTCACTCATTCACTCACTCACTTTCTATACCTTAAAACAAACGATTAACGAATCGTGCTTAAAAATTTCTTTTTTTATTTTTGTCATCACTTACCTTTCAAAATTAAATTTTTGTGGTTCTTCAGAGAATACTACAGATGAATGTAAATGAAAAATAAAATTAGAAGGTTGAGGCTATATATTTAGGACATTTATAGAAACATTTGAAATGTTAAAGTTTAAGTTT
The DNA here is from genome assembly GCA_019973955.1 of Trichonephila inaurata madagascariensis. Classification (NCBI taxonomy): domain Eukaryota; kingdom Metazoa; phylum Arthropoda; class Arachnida; order Araneae; family Nephilidae; genus Trichonephila; species Trichonephila inaurata. Next base: position 223,085 of record BMAV01014171.1, on the reverse strand, counting down.
GTTTATTACTTTGCTTTAAGGATTGATATTCAATTTTTCTTCCTGATGCTTTTTTTTTCTCGTAAGTTATTAAAAAGCATTAAACGCCCATCCGAAAAAAGCATTTCACTTACTTTAAATTTATAAATTTTCACATTGGATAGATTTTGGAATATAATTGAAAAGTAATTTTAAAATATCAATATTATATTTTATTTAAATAAGATAAACATACTTTTTGCACTATTTCCTTCTCACTCAATTTTCACTTCAGTATCTTTAGCAAAAGCATTTTAAATTTAAAAAAAACTCGGTATTTTTTTATAAAAATAATGCTTTTGAGGCTCTAATTAGAGAAGCACTATATATAGTGGATGCGTAATCAGTGGAACACTTTAAATAGTTGCCCCCCCCCAGAACAGATGGTAAAGATAGCAATTAAAACAAACTAAAATTTATATAATTATTTGTGGTGTAATATAATTATAATTAAAATACACAGTAAATAATTATTTATATGCAAGAAAATGAAAGCATAATTATAACCGTCAAATGTATATTTAATTATGTAGACAATAAACAATTAATTTTCCTTTTACTAAAGTACTTTTAAAGCCTAGAAAAATAATTTTCTCTCCTATTATTTGTTATCTATATTTATTAGTCACACACAGAACTACATGCCATTATTTTTCTCCCCCCCCCCCTTTTTTTTCTGTTTTTCAAGAAATTCTAAAGAAAACTAATTCAGCAACAGAGTTCCCAATACCGGTTTCTGATAAATGTTAAGGGAACTAAAGAATATTATTTCTTTAATTTTTTTTTTTTATTTATATCTTAATTAATACTGAAGAAAGGGTATATATTTTAGTTCCTATCAATTATAAATTTCATCTAATTCAAGAAATATAATTTTTTTATTTGCCATATCGTGGAATTTCCGAACTATAGTTGAATAATATGTAAAAATTCTATATAATTCAAACCCTCTAATATTTAATTTTTTTATGAAATTTTTTAAAAATATGTGTTAAGGTATGTAAATCCATACATTTTTTTTTTTATTTTTTAAGCTATCTATATTCTTAACAGATGACAAAAAAAAACATACATTGCTTTTTTGGGTTTCCGGAAGTACTATTTGTGTCATTATTTTGTGCAAGAGTAAGACTAAAGAAAGGAGTTTTAATGCTGAAGTTCATTGTAAATGAAATAAAAATGAAAATCCGTCTTATTTAGTGGCAATATGTGTGTAGATATTTCATTTTTAATTAGTTTCTTATCTTTAAGCTAGAAAACGAGAACCCTCTATAGTAGGTATAAATTACAGACACACACAGTCAAAGAGCAAAACAAAACAACTAAAATCCATAACAAGCTACAACCTTTTGTGTGTAACTGAATCTTATTTTGTAAAATTCATGTATAAAAAATTGCAATGCTTTCTTTCTGTATTTCTTAAAAAATATACTGACGCAGAAAATTTTAAAAACTGTTGAATACAAATGAATATTTAAATTATGTAAAAATAACTACTGTTTAGTAAAATTGATTTTTTTATTCCTATTAATTTTTTTCATTTCATTTCGAAGGGAAAAAATCAATGAAATTTGCCTCATAAAAATGATGATTAAACAGCACATAAGATTGCTATTCTATACTTCTTAAAAGCGAAATGGCACCAAAAAACAATGCTCGTAATACCATGCAAATTTCAGGAGCGATATTAGTGAGGGAAATTTGCAAATGATTAAAAAAACAGACAAATATAATCATTATAAACCAATTTATTTAGTACTTAATTTCCCCATCTCAGGCAGCTATAAAAGCCTCTATCCAGCAAGCCATGCTATCAGTTATTCCATTGTGTGTGTGTGTGTGTGATGGTTCCCTGAGGTAACCGTTATCAAAGTACATCAACCGTTGAGCTCAAATTATCCACAGTTTGCGCTATTTGTCCTTGCATCATGTCATGTCTAATCAGATCACAAAAGCATTCAATAGATTGAGATCTGGGGAGTTTTCCGGTCTGGGAATGATGTCAAATCCAGTCAGGCTGTAAAAAGTTCTCCGTGGGGCATGCGACCTGTCAATGTTTTGCTGGAATACCGTGTTGGCTTCGCACTGCAACAAGGGAAGAACAGGCTCCTCGACTAGTGTGATGTAGAGGCTCGCTGTCAAATGGGGGTCTATGTGTACCTGAGGCATCCTGTGATCAAACATTATGCTATCTCAAACCATAATGCCCGATGTTGGACCGGTTTGACGAGAAATGGGTTAGTTTGTAACGATCTAAAGATCACCACCATGCCAATTGATACCCGTTGTCGATTTCTTCATAGATAGGAACGTGATTCATCCGTGAACAATACCTGATGATAATTGTTGGTCTAGGTACGATGACTATAACACCTAGGGCGTCTAGCCTTGTGTTGAACCTGGTGTGGTTACACATGCACGTAACTGTATTCCATACAAACTGCTGCGTATGGTTTTGGGGGCGGGCACAAATCCACTTGCCCCTGGATTCAACCAGCATCGGATATCACGTGCTGGGAAAAGCAGGTCTCAAATAGTCAATGGGTGAATACGCCAGTATGTGCGCTCTGGTGTGCACCTTTTCCATTTCCTCTTTGGCATCAACGTAGACTTTGAATCCCCAATGTGACACATCGTAGGATATCCTCACGTTGTATCCAACATAAGTTGCTATTGTGTACAGTGACAGACCCAGTTCACATGGAATTCGATGATAGGGTCACGTTTTTGGTTTATTAACTGATGGTATTGAGATCAACGACGCCTCAGAGACCTTTTCTACGCTATTTCGAAAGTTCCAAATGTTACTTAAAACCTCAGATGCTGTTTATAAGAAAGGAAAGTTGTTGTCCTTTAGAACACGAATATGAGTACCACGTGATTAGATACGAGTACAAATTTAATAATTTGCATATTTATGCCACCACTATCACCCCTAAGGCTTGCATGACTCTACGTGTATTTCTTCTTGGTATTACAAGCTCCCTTTTGAGGAGTGTGTATAGTTTTTGTTTGGGAGCCTTCAAAATTTTCACTTCGCACCACCTCTTCTAAAAAATACTACTTGCTGTATTTTTAATTTTTTTTTTTGAAAAAAGTGACGAATCTAGCTTTTTTTGATGGTATTTTTAATTTTCATTCCATTTGTCTCAAGAGAAGAGTATGATATAATATCATACTAGTTTACTTCCCAGTCTTATACCGTTCGTTGGACAACATACTTGTTGAGAGATAAATGCTCTGGAAACTAGAGATTGTCAGAAGTGATATATTCCAGCTCCACTATTTCGTTAGTATTACATGTAATGGTTCTGTGATTCACAACTAACTCTGTTTCTGAATGAATATAATATATGATCTCTCAAAGTTTCCTAGAGTTGGTTCTAGTTAATACTTTACCCAAATTGTTTGACCTGCAAGATGTACTAGTAGACACATTTAAAAGAAGGTTTCTTATCCAATAGTTAACTGATGTCAATTGGCTGCTTTTTTCAGATACTTGTCAACATCTTTGAAAAAATGAATGTAATCCCCTATTATCTTTAAAGAGAGGGAAGAGCTCAGTAAGAGAAAATAAAAACCTTGTGTAAAATAATTGTGTTTTTAAGAAAAGCATGTTTGAGAGAATAAATGTCTCCTGCTGTCTTTACTTGCAAGATTTTGTCAAAATAATTTATATTATTCTTCAAATGAATTCAAAATTGCTAATTTCCACTAATATTACTTGCAAAAAAGCATAAATGATCATGATTTCCTATACAGCTGAATTATGAATCCGTTTTCCTGCAACTAGGAACAAAATCCTATTTGAACAATGAAAAAACTTTTGAAAATCTTCTTGAAATTTACAGACATCAGATAAAAAAATAAATATCATGAAAAAAACAGAAGAATTTTGAATGAAGGTATATTTATTGTACTACTATTTTCAAGGTTCCAGTGAAAAGTTTGTGCATTTTACGTCAACTTATATCTGCGAGTCTGCATTCTCAACGTATACTTATATAAAAAAAATAATAATAGTGAATACTTTTGGCAAAATATTTGAGGGTAAATTCAAATATAATATTTGCCATAAGCATAGAAAAAGATGAAGAATTCTTCAAAAGAATTTTTTCATCGCATCAAAAACAATTGAGCTATAAATATACATTGTGTTTTCTTCATATCTTTTCGTCCCTTCAACTTCTTTAAAGGTAGTAGCAAAAGCATTAGAAAAAAATATATAAATTATTTTATCTGAAATGTTTGCTTTGGCAAATTGCCTATTCGACAATTTGATTTAAACGTAATTAAATTTTGATAAGCGTTTCATATTAACGTCTAATTAACCCAATAAAATAGTCTGCTACTGATATACGTATCTCTATAATAAAAAATTTCATCTAGGACAGCTCCTATATGAAAGGGACGTGAAGCTCCTATATTACCATCTTTTGTGAAGCAAGGTTTCGATACTATGACTAATCTTAACCCCCGCTGAATTAAAAGCTAATAATCATAACCATTAAATTATAGCTATTCAGTGAAGGAATTTCAGAAATAATCCAGTGTTCAGTGTTTTATAATTTAGTGTTTCAGAGTTGTTAATACTTTTACAATTTCAATCTACTGTTTAAGCGAAGCTTTATCACTAGAAATTTCTTCAGCATGAATAAGACTAATACAGCTCTTACACTGAATGTGAAGAATGGTAGCAAATTTATGACTAAATTTGATACTTAATTCTACCATAAACTTCATAATCTTATTCATTTTACTTAAAATTCAAATACATTTATCTCACTAAAGCATTTACAGAACATTTAAAGACATTCACATTATTTTACACCATAATCGAGATACGAAAAGAAAAAAAGAATGGATACCTCACTAGATAGTTTTTGCATTACTTGCGAAATTCAATTAAAAATATATTTAGAGTAATGAGTATATTCTTTAGAAACAGCACATGTCGTGTTGGGATTCATCATTAAAAACATATTGTTAAGTCACAAGAAATAGATGTGTATATCTGCTGTTTTCGAACGCTATCTCCATTCCAAAAGGGGCTCCAATGAACATACCCCAACTACAGGTAGTGCAAGGTCATTGACGAAATTGGAACAAAGGGAATGAGATCGGATGAGAAGGGAGAGTACGTGTGTGAAAAATAAAATAGTATATGTAATCCACTGTGAAGTTGTTCTGCATTAGAGATTCTATACTGTTCTATCATAGAATAATCGCTTGTGACCACTCAAAATTGCACTCGTATAAAGTTATGTGTTACAACAGGATATATTTAAACTGAGCATAATATGCAAAGTGATTTAGGTACTATCCTTTTTAATGCCTGTATTATATAATTAGATTTTCTCGATATCTCAGAAGGCTCATTAAATCAAGCTGATTTTAATTTGGAATAAGAACAGTTTTAATTCATTCATCCTTTTTAAATATGAACAACATAAAAGTATGTATAAGCTATGAAAGTACTTGAAAGTATTTCCATATGTGTTCAAATTTCAACGTATTACTTTTAGATTTTATATGCTACATTAACAATAATATATTGAAAAGTCAAAATAATTCGTTGGCTATACTTCACTTCTCTTTTAAAATAACTAGTTAAAAATTAGCACAATCTTCTTCGTATCTTTTTGGTTTAGTTTTAGAAGAAAATACAGAAACAGAAATGATGTGACATTCAGTTTATCTATGAAGGCGAAAGGATTTTTTTTAAAAATAAGCTGGTGAAGGAAATAAAACAGACACTTTATTAAAAAAATTTAACAAATGCTGTACGGTAAGAAAAAGCAATGTTTGCTTAAGCAATGACTATAACAGTTAGAAAAATAATTAGGCACTTGAGTAAATTTGCATTCATTGCACCAAGATCAAATACTGTACCATGTACCTAATGATCATTTTTATACTTTGCATTAGAATAATTTTCATTGAAAAACAGCTAATTAAGTTAATGAAATTATCCGATATTTTATCTGTGGAAAGAGAGAGAGAGATAGCAACACGTACCTCTCACACACACACATGCTTTTAATACACATACATATTAACAATTAGTACTTTTCATTCTATCCCAGCTAAATTTGAAAGGATTGTAAATGAACATTCAAGCGAAATCCCTGGGTTATTTTTAGGCTGAAATTAATGCTTCTGTTAAAAGGAGAGCTAAACGATTTGCATTATATTTACTTTGGGAAATTGAAAAACAAACGTTTTAGTATAAATTTTTATTTAATGCACCAGAGCTGCACTGTTACACTTTTTTATTTGACAGATTCGTAGCTCGAGGCCATGATAACATTGGCAACTTCCGTTTTTCGCCTGGGAATTCACGATAGCGTCTTTTACGTGATATTGTCTTTCTTATCTTCTACATATGATAGTTTTGGAATGATTTTTTTTTTAAAAAAAGGTACATGAAATAAAAAACGGATACAAAAATATACTTCCTTTTTTTTCAAGATAAAGTTAAAAGCATCTATTTTTTCCCTTATCTGGCAATAAAAGTGAAATGCTTACCGATGTGTCGCCCAAAGGTGGAACAATTTATTTCTTGTAGTTTATGTGTTTATTGGCGGAAGTTTAGATTCTGCCCGTCGTTAGCTAAAAGAGATTTCACGTATGTGATTTTGCAGTGAAAAGGAACTTAAAATAACGTCAAATAAATAAGAAAATAGATAGAAAATAAAGATTAAAATGATAGGTAGGAGATTTAAAGAAAGTAAGATTACTTTTACTCCACAAAAAAAGTTTTTTTTTTTAACAGAAACAAATGTGATTTTATTTTGCTTTGGTGCCATTGAAAGGTACTAAATCAGGAACGTACCAAAATGTATCTCTTCACGTACATTTTTATTTTAAGGCCCTATTACTTTGGGATTTCTTTATTAAGAAATTATACTGCTAAAATTTATTGCAGCTAAATAAAATATGCATGGAGGTGGGGTGGGAGGGACTTAAAAAAGAAAAAAATCGAATGCATAACTAAACTCAAGTATGTTATGAAAATGAAGGTATGTTAAATATTGTATGGTATGGAGAGGAAGAAGCTATATATATACTCTTAATCATAGAAATTCTGATTATTCTTCCATTTTTCGTTAAAAATTAATTGCAAAAGATATGGTTTTGTGATATTTTTCTCTCGGATTCTCTCGGACAATCAAAGAATTATTCAATATCTCGATAATTGGATATATGTTAGTGACTGGAGATGGGTTGAAGTTATAAATAAGCTCAAAACCCTGTCCAAGATTAGTGTACTTCATATACATAGGATACCATCTCGCGGGATCTGAAAATATAATGATATCGCACAATCGTACATAAGCTGGCTAAATCTGACACTGCTGTCCTTCAGATAAATGAGGATCCTTTGATTTTCTTCCAGTTATATTAAAAAAGAAAGATTTCTGCAGATATTATTTGGAGGTAACCATCAGAGCACACGTGGTATCTTAGTAAAAGTCCCAACACTGCTATGAAATGTAACGGGGAAAAAATAACCAAATTTCTTCGGCACGTTTAACTTACAGCCGCTTAAGGTCCGTCAGATACTCAGGAGGATGTAAAAATTCGCAGTTTATACAAAGTGCAATACATGCAATACAAATTTTTTGAAACGTTCAATAAAAGGAAAAAAAGTTTCACACAATTATTTTTATAAATGAAAAAGTTATAAGACTTTGATAAGTAGCTATTAAATATTTAAAATTTGATATATTTTAACTGATGCAACTTATTCAAAAAATAAAATACTATAAATAATTAAAATTTATTTAAATAATTCGCAGTTGAGAGAATAAAATTGTTACTTTGTATCTTCCGTTTCTTAAAAATATTAAAACTATATTTTTTACTAATTATAATAATACTTATTATTACACTCTCTTGAAAGGTTTAGAACTATGCATTGACAGACTTGTAAGGCCTTCGGTATACATGCAGTATCAATTTTACTGTAGTTTTGTTATAGATTCATAATATTCCTAACTATCTACCGTTTTTCAAGTTTAGTGAAATGGGTGTCCTACACTTGGCCTTTTTCAACTAAATTTGTTTGTATTTCGATATTATCTTTTGAACTGTAAATTTGTTTCAATATTTTTTGAGCCACTATAAATAGTATTTAAATTTTAAATTATCGCCTTGCTTAGTGGAAACTATATTTACAACTTTGCATTCAAATGGGAGAATCGATCTTACGTTGAATTTAAATACATTTATTGAGTGTGAGGACCTGTTAATATTTAACTTACAAAATAATTTCAGTAACGTCATTAATAAACGTGATTACTCAAATTTCGTTTTTTCTCACGTTACGTAAATCGAAAAGTTCACCGAATCTTCAAATTCTGTGTAAGCAACTTTAAGTTACCATAATTGAAAACTATATAGCATGATTTAAAAAAACATTGAGAAGTTTTTTTCTGAAAAACGGCTTAAATCTATCTTGGTTCAAAATGCAATCTTTTTCAGGTCGACTGATTCGAGACGTATTCTTTTTTTCAAGGATTTTTAAAGAATAATCGTCCGTGTTTCGACTTAATAATTTCAGCGAATTTTTATTTTAACTAATATTGAGGATTCCGTAAATATTAAGATTTAAAATGTGGCGAAAGTAACATAATCGAACTTTTCTAAAATCATAAATAAATAAACAATTTTCTTTTTTCGATTAAAATAGTATAAATAATTTAGATCTGGAAGTGTAATACGTTAATATTACTTGTTGTTGTATTTATATTATATTAAAATTGTAATCAGCCTCACACTCTGCCTGTTCAAGTTATCGCAGTTCCTGACGTAGACAAAGCAAAATGCAAAGTTTTGCTGCACACATAAAAGAGAGATATATGCTGTCGCGGGCCTTTTTGCAGATGACAGAATTTTTTCTTACTTACTTAAAAATTATCATTATATTGTGGACAATTCACACAATATCTTTATAAATTAAAGCATATATGTTATTCTGATGTATAAGCTATATTATTGTAAAGTTTCATTAAAATACATTCAGTTGTTTTTGCGTGAAAGAATACCAAACATCCACACAAACTTTCACGTTTATAATATTAGTAAGGATGATCGCTTCTGTTTTGTAAGAAAACAAGATCATTGGTTTTTCAATGTTTTAAAAATGCAAAAGAAAAGAATTATTTTCATGCTTCAAATTATATGACATATTTAGAAAATATATAAAGTATCGATATTATAGATTTTAGAAAAGCGAAACTCTATTTATATTTAAATAAAATAATACTTAAAATAAAGTAGAATTGCTCATGAGATATTACTAATATGATAATAATCTTTTAAAAAAGTAATTATTTTCAGAAATTTTATAAATTGTACATTCCAAGTAATTAGATTGTTAAAATAAAATATTAAGTGTCCCTTAAAGTCAAAATAATTTTCCATTTTACTTTTAAAACAGAAGACCATTATTAGTTGCGTCTAATAAAAATTTATATTAGTCACCATATTTCAACTTATAATTTTTATTATTATTCAACCTTTTAAAACTTATTATAGGAAGTTTCCATTGCTTTCTTTAGGAACTCATAAATGTGATTTGAAAACTTTAAAACAGTCAAAAAGGAAGTAACTTTTACTTATAACCTGAAAATATATTTTCTTAACATGCAACTGATCATTGAAATAAATGTATACAGTTGAATCAGATTAGTGCATATCAGTTTTGTGATTCTATTTACGCATGGATAATATTTTAACAAGTATTCGTTAATAGAAGAAAATATATAAGCGAATATTTCAATCATACTTTATCTTCTGCTTTTACGCTTAAAAATTTTCATACCTCAACGTTTCTCAAACTGTGGGGTGCGCCCCTCTTGGGGGGGATAGCTCAACAAGAGGGCGCAAGCATACTGAAAAGTCGAAAACAAAAGATAATTTTTTAAAAAAAATTACTAATTTACTGAAAGTAAACAAACAAGAAATACATCTTGACGTAATAAAAAATAGAATACACATTTACTCTGATATAATACATTCATAAAAGTATCAGTACTACATAATGTATTTATTAATTAATTTAACAATACTAAGTTAAGAATAAGTATAATAATTACCACCATGGCTGTGTCACTATATACAAAAATTAATACTTCTCTTGATAATTTGTGTAGTTTATAATGAATTCCTTAACTGCCAATTAAAAGTTAGTTGATTCGCTCCGCAATGCCACCGTTTTCCACGTAGGCGTGCTTATAAGATATTTTGGGGGAGGGAGGAATACAAATAAGCAAATCCTCTGAAATAGAAGTATATCCTTCGCAAACACTATCCTTTTATAGTATTCCAAAGCCTGCAGAATAATAGAAGTGCACAGAAAAGATAGTACTTTTGACAGACGTTTATATACGTCCGGGAACGTTTTAGCTGAACGAGACGTTTATATGCGCGGGTGGAACTTAAGAGATTTAAATCCTATTGTAGATTTAGCATCAAAGTATCGTATTATTGAATTCAATAAATTGTTATTGTATGGAGGGGGCGCGATGAAAATTATGTTTGAATATTGGGTCTCAAGAATTGAAAGTTTGAGAACCACTGTCATACCCCCTAAAAATATAAATAAAAATTCCATTAACGTATAATAAACAGCCTTTATTTATAAATTTCTGTTTTAGAATCTATAGGATATTTTACGATCATTGTTTTACTTTGCATTCAATATTTTATATAAGTCAGTGTTTCTCAAACTGTGGGGCGCGCCCCCCTGGGGGGGCTTGATAACCCTTCAAGGGGGGCGCGAACATATCGAAAATAAAAGGTTAAAAAAATTAATTTACTGGAATGAAAAAAAAACAAAATACTTTCTGATATAATAAAAAAATACAGATTTACATTGATATGATTTATATATATCAGTGTTCCGCAACCCCCGGTCTGCGGACCGGTACCGGGCCGTGGATCAAATGGTATCGGGCCGCACAAGAAACATTAAGTTATTTACTGTGGTATATTTTTCTTGGATTTGAGCTACTTTTTATGAAAAACACTTCATATTCCTTGTTAAATCACTTTATATTCATTTTTTGGTGTAGCTATATTTTATTCTAATGTCACGATTAAATACAATTGAATTAAAATTATTAAATAAAAACAGTCTAAAATATAAACAATAAACATAACAAACGTTAACAAACTTTAAACGGTTCGCGGTGATAAAAAGGTTGCGGCGCACTGATATATATCATCTGGTGAAAAAAGGTCATCAAAAAAAAAATATTCTACTTTGAACGCTCATTGGCTATCTTTGATCCTATAACTAAATAAAAAAATATTTTGTTTGCTTTGCTGTAATCCTATGATAAGAGATTTTTTTATTACGTTTTTTTTAACCTAAAATATTACTGTTACGGTCTTTAGAACTTACTTGTATGGTTATCTGCATCCCTTTTTTTAGGGAAGTTGTAAATTATATAATTCTGTTGCGCTTTTTTTTCACAATGTAAAAGAGTTTTATGATACATGGATAAGCATATTGAGCACTTTGAAGGATTAATTGCCCAAGATTTATTTTTATGAGTACACTGAAACATATAATACAAAAATCGTTAATTCTGGGAAAACTGTTTATGTGTTACCAATGACCTTGATAGAGAATCCTCTAATATGACAGTCTTAATGGGAACTAAAATGAATTGATAACATATCTCTTTTTTGGGAGTGGCAAACGTTTTTTAGAATCTTAAGGTACATGTTTAGACCGAGTTCCCGGCACGACCACTATTTTTCAAAAATATTTTCTTGAACATGCTGCATTTTCCCCTATGAATAACTTAGTGGTTTTAATTGTGATGTTGTACGACTGATTATGGTTTATAAATGTAAATGAGCAGATTATAAAAAAAGAATTGGGCATCTGTGATCTCTCTGAAAGGAAATTGAAGCTGATCAAACAAGGGAAACACTTGCTGAAATAATGAATATTAATCATGTTAGCAAAAGTAAATTTGAGAAAAGTAATAAACATGAAACGAAAGGAAAATTTTCAATAGCTACATTAAGAACTTTATCAAGAAAATATGAAGCCATAAGTGTACCGCAAAATGAACTTCACCCTGTCAAAAAGACACAAGCAAGAAAAAGTTCAACAGGATATTTGTCGATCATCAAAGGACATTAAAATTACAATAACGTGAACAAAATGTGACAGTTTTGCTTGCAAATAACTTTCCTGTAATGTTAGCAAAAAGTGTCGGTGATTTGTGTCCTTTATTAAGCTCACGCACATTTGGAACAATTTAGTTCAGTTTTATTGGATATTATCTCAAATTATGAAAGACAAATAGAAAAATCCTTGAAATAGGTAAGTATATTTTCTCTTAGTTAAATTATTCACTGAAATTGTGATTTTTATCTTGTATATTGAAAATAATTATAAAAAAAAGAATTGGGGTACATCACTCCCCGCGACCATTAACGTTAGTATCGAGTACACACCTGATCCCGGGCTAAAACATTTTGAAGTTTTCTCGCTTTAAATATTAAAAAAATAACACAATTGTTATTCATTAGAATTTTATATTCTTTTTTTATTACTTAACATTTATTCTAAATGATAATTCTGCGAGGCTTAAAATTACAGTTCATTCAAAACCGTTTATAATATGAGTATTCATTTCAATAAATCATTTTACATTTTTGTATACATTGTCATGCACTTGATTTTACTCTCCTTACAATTAAGCTATTATATCAAGAATAATGTATTATCTTTTTAAAAAAATAAACTCGTGTTAAGAGTGGATCTTCAGCCAGTATAAGAACAAATTTAATATTTATCAGTGACTTCCATGGGCTTGTCTTGCAGAGCAAAGTTTTTTTAGAAATTGACCCTCTGAGTTCTTTTTCTATATTTAGCTAATATCTATATTTTGTCTTCTAAGCAGCCACCGCATTTTGCAATATGTTTCAATTTAAAAATTAGAGAAAGGAAAAATAACATAATAATTATCCTATTACTTAATTTTTTTTGCTTAAAAGTAACATATAGAAAATTCAATACTTATATTATTAATTTGTACGGTTTATAATTAAGATCGTGTATTGTAGCTTTAGCATCAAAGTGCATTATTATTGCATTCAGTAATTTATTAATGTATAAGGGAGGCGCGATAAAAATTGTGATTGAAAAGGGGGGCGCCAGTATTGAAAGTTTGAGAATCACTGATATAAGTATAAGTGACAACGACTAAACACACTGAATGACATAAACCCAGAGGTTTGCAATAGAGTCACTGCTGGTTATGGAGTTCAGAAATATTTAAAATCTAATTTTATCATCAGAAAAATAAAACTACACACTTACAAATCATTGATTAAGTCCATTCTCTCATATACTGCAAAAACGGGGGCAATGGCCGAGAGAGACAAATAGGCTCTTGCTGTATTTAAAAGAAGAGTCTTTAAAAATAATTTTAGAGGTTTAAAATATGATAATATTTGGAAAAGAACCAATTTAAAAATATACATTTTTGAAAGAACCAGGTATTTTTAAATTTATTGCAATTCAAAGATTAAAACGGGCAGGACACCTGATAATATTGGAGGACAATTGAGTTCCAAAAAAAGATCTTTCTGGCCAGACCATATGGTACTCCAAACAGAGGATGACTGAGATTCAGGTGGATCTCTCTTGAATGCCTAGAAAAATATCTAAAAACTATTCATGTCACAAACTGGGAAAGTCAGGTCAAGAACAGAACAGCCTGGAATGGAATTCTTAAGAAAGTGAAGGCCTACTATGAGTTGTCGTGCCATTGAGGAAGAAAGGAAGGATATGTGACAACATAATGCTCTAAAATATTTCACAATAAAAAAATGCAATTAATTATTTTATCATAAAGAAAAATGTTTAAAAAAAGCTAAAATGTGCCCTAAAAAAATTACTTATTTTTTTCATCCTTCATTTTATTTTCAATGGTTTAAGCAAAAGAGTGTTGAACTATTCTTACAGGAATTCCTGTTTAATCTATTTTTGCACTTTTATACCTAATGTTTGAAACTGCAAACAATCATTAATTTTAAACCTTTCAGAGTCAAAGGTATTATTTTAATTTT
>BMAV01014171.1:182295-208564 GCA_019973955.1 Trichonephila inaurata madagascariensis | reverse complement strand
TTTGGAGGTAATCATCAGCGCGCACATGGTATCTTAGTAAAAATCCCGACACTGCTATGAAATGTAACGGGAACAAAAATGATCAAATTTCTTCGGCACGTTTAACTTCCAGCCGCTTAAGGTCCGTCAGATTCTCAGGTGGATGTAAAAATTTCGCAGTTTATACAAAGTGCAATACATGTGAAGCTACCCTTCATCCCCTCCATCTGTATCCTTAGCATGACGTGCTGGAGGGGCTTTAATACTCTGACAACCCTGGGAGCTATGCCGGCGATAGTCTAACTACCGGTAGGGTCTTCCGTGCCGGACAAATCGTCGTAGGGTAGGCGTCAGACTAAATGCGATACCACCTAGAACTAAGACGGTCCTCTACCTATCTTTAAGTGTTCTAGACCTGTGACTAACAGAGGCTGCAACTTTTCCCATCCAGGAAGATTCATCCGCAGTGGATCCAATCCTACGTAGATCTAGAGGGAAATGAGATTGTGGACACTTTGGCCAAGGCTGGCAATTGCGAGTTCCCAGAGCCATCAGCAACCCCCATTTTTGGAGAATTTCCTTAGAACTAAACACCAGAATAAGACCGCTTGAATTGTCCCCCCAGAGCACAAATGGTATCAGTGTTCTCATCCTGCAGGCTCTCTGCCTCACGATTTTAAAAGACAAACTCAAACTCTTCTAGTCCACTTTCGAAGTGGCCATCTTAATACAATGAAATTTTTTGAAGGATTCAAGAGCTTTGAAATGTGCACGAACTGTTCTTCTGAGCCGGTCTTGCAAGCTCACATCCTCGAATGCCTAGGGCTCACCAAGCAGAATTTTGCAGATGATCCCTTCCTGGCGTTGAATTTTTTGAAAGTGTACGAAGTCATGGACCTGGTCTAGCACTGCTGGCCAATGGGGGCTTGCAACAACAACATCTGCTCAATTGCGTTGCCTTCACCCAAGAGGAACTTTTCAAAAGACTCGATGTAGTGATCGAGGTGCTAAAGACAAACAAGCTCGTGGATCTAATTCGATTTAAATTAAAAGGATAAGAAAGAAGATCAAACTGATTTATACTCAATAAATTATTTTAATTTATTTTTTAAGAAAATAACTATAAGTCCAAATAAAGTTATATTTATGTTAGGGTTTTAGTGTTTTAATTCATTAGATGTTTAATTTGTTCATAAACAAGGAGTAGCGTAGGAAGGGGGAAATGTTTTAAACACAAGAAAAAAAGGCTTTAGACTTAAAAAATAAATTTATTGTTTGAAATAATTACAGGTTTGCGAATATGAAGGAGAACTAAGAGAATAATCATTATTTCATATTTATTATTATTGTTTTGTTCACACAAAAAACTTAACTTAATACTTAACTAGATTACATGAAGAACTGTGTGTGTGTGTGAAACGATTTCTGAAAAATTATATATTTGTTTAAAAAGTACTTTTGGAAAAACAATTTCTCTATTTAATAAACTCCATTTATTTTTCTTTTTGAAGTAATAAAATAATTTTATTTAAAATATTCACATTAGTTTTTAATGAATTTTTCACAGAAATTATGAATTGGAATTACATAGGATGAAATCTTCAAAAATGAGACAGATTTTACTCAAAAGCGTGTCTTTGAATAAGGTACTTGTGGTTTATATTTTTTTATTAAAATAAACATTACTTTACTATGATCATTAAATTTATAGAAATTATTAATCTACTCCACATTTTAAAGTGCAATTGCTAAATATTACTGAATTATTTGTCTATTGTAGGCTTTTAACTCACAGTTTTTTCACTTTAAATATATGCCGAAATTTATTGGTAGGGTTTTTCATCGTCTTAACTTTTCAACTAATCATTTAGCATTATATATTACTAGCTGCATGGCCCGGCGTTGCATTACTTTTATAAATTTTCCCTTTCCTTCACAAAATCAGCACTTCAACATTCTTTTTTCAAAATGACTTCCCCCCCCCCACCCCTCCTCCGCTTAACCCGGCTTTGCTCGGTCTTTTACCGAGTGTATAAATTAAAATTCCCTGTTTCGAAATTTTTTCGCTTCTTTTCTGTCAGACAGGTTTATTTTCTCTCGGAGTTGCTCGAATATTTTTAAATGCATAACATATTGTCATGGAAATTCCCCTTCCTCTCATGCTATCATATCTCTTGAGTAAGTGAACAGTGGAACTTTTTTTAATATTCACTCACTCACTTTGCAACTTTTTAGGCCCCGGAAACGAAAATGGTCCTTATTAAAAATAGTTGTATGTTGAAAAAGTAGAATTTCTTATAAATAGAAAATTTCAAAACTTTATTAAATGTTGAACTAAAATTATGAGCATTTTTTGAAATGTTCAATACACGGAAAAAAGTTTCACGCAATTATTTTTATAAATGAAAAAGTTATAAGACTTTGATAAGTAGCTATTAAATATTTAAAATTTGATATATTTTAACTGATGCAACTTATTCAAAAAATAAAATACTATAAAGAATTAAAATTTATTTAAGTAATTCGCAGTTGAATAAAATTGTTACTTTGTGTCTTCTATTTTTTAAAAATATTAAAACTACATTTTTTACTAATTATAATAATACTTACTCTATTACACTTTCTTGAAAGGTTTAGAATAATGCATTGACATACTTGTAAGACCTTCGATATACATCCAGTATCAATTTTACTGTAGTTTTGTTATAGGTTCATAATATTCCTAACTATCCACCGTTTTCCATGTTTAGTGAAATGGGTGTCCTACACTTGGCCTTTTTCAACTAAATTTGTTTGTATTTTGATATTATCTTTTGAACTGTAAATTTGTTTCAATATTTTTTGAGCTACTATAAATAATATTTAAACTTTAAATTATCGCCTAGCTTAATGGAAACCATATTTACAACTTTGCATTCAAATGGGAGAATCGATCTTACGTTGAATCTAAAAGAAATTTATTGAGTGTGAGGACCTGTTAATATTTAACTTACAAAATAATTTCAATAACGTCATTAATAAACGTGATTATTCAAATATCGTTTTTTCTCACGTTAAGTAAGTCGAAAAGTTCACCGAATCTTCAAATTATGTGTAAGCAACTTTAAATTACCATAACTGAAAACTATATAGCATGATTTAAAAAACATGGAAAAGTTTTTTCTTTGAAAAACGGCTTAAATCTATCTTAGTTCAAAATGCAATCTTTTTCAGGTCGACTCTGATTCGAAGAGTATTCGTTTTTCCAAGACTTTAAAAGAATAATCTTCCGTGTTTCGACTTAAGAATTTCAGCGAATTTTTATTCTAACTAATATTGAGGAGTCCGTAAATATTAAGATTTAAAATGGGGCGAACGTAACAAACTCGAACTTTTTCTAAAATCATAAATAAATAAACAATTTTCTTTTTTCGATTAAAATAGTATTGTTACGTAGATCCGAGGGTTCGAGGACTTTATGCAAAACAGTTACAAAGAAAATAAACAATTCTTTAAGAGCGATGCGAATTTATTATCAAAAATCCAATCCTTTAAATACAGGATTCAGCAGCGATATTCACAGGGTAAATATCCAAAGGTCTTCGCACCTTCAACAGCAATCAAACACAATAACAGTGTTTAACCCGCGATCACTCGCGCGGGGTGTTCTGTACACCCCAGCAACCTGAAAATCCTCCCAGATTTCTAAAAAGAATGTGCAGAACAACGATTTTTTCTGTAGCACATTTTAGGTCATTGAACCTTCAGGCGTGATGCAATCCCTCTTTAAGGCACGATTGGAACGTAATGACCTTGAAAAGTGTATCTGGAGGGCTGAGAACTCCCGCGAGAAGTTAAGCATTTGTATACAGTCTGCTCTGAAAGTTTGGAAAATGATTAAAATATTATTTTTCTACTTTCTACTATCATTATCTCATTAATTATAAAGTATATTTATTACTGGCATATACGTTTTATACTAGTTTATGAAAAAATCTAAAATTATGTATTTTAAAATGAAAATTTTGTATGTTTATTTTAAATTAATGTTAGTCTCATTTGTGTGCAATAAATTAAATAATTTTATTTGTATTATACAAAACACATCTTGTACTTTATAAATATGTATGATAATGACTTAATTTTTATTTTTATAATTAAATACACACGTGTTAAGAGTTTGGGGTGTTCTCTACACCCCGCGCGTAAAGAAGGTAGCAAAAACAGGCGCGAGTGACCGCGGGTTAGAAATACACGTAAGTAAAGATTATTCACAAGCACAGCCGAAATAATCGCTCTTCAAAACAATCCTCACTACTTGCTGGTTTAATCCAGACTCCCCGCAGTTCAGGCGAGCATCTCATTTATAGGCGCGACAGAAACTTCCAGAAGTATAACAGCTCGTGTCATTGAACGTGACACTAGTGGAGAGATCTACTACTTTCTAGAAGATTCCCGAGGGTTCCGAACTCGCCAACATGGTCGCCAACGACGCCATAATGGTCGCCAAAAATGATGCCAACTTGGCTGTACCGCCAAGATTTCGCCAAGTTCTCATTGGATCGCGATTATAACGTAAGGGGCGGCATTGCTTGTGAATGGTACAATTTTAACATGAAATAAACATAACATAGAGTAATATAAATGCATTAAACACTCAAATACAAATTATTTACAAAAAATTCGTAACAGTATAAATAATTTAGATCTGGAAGTGTAATACGTTAATATAACTTGTTGTTGTATTTATATTATGTTAAAATTGTAATCAGCCTCACACTCTGCCTGTTCAAGTTATCGCAGTTCCTGATGTAGACAAAGCAAAATGCAAATTCTTGCTTCACACATAAAAGAGAGATATATGCAGTCGCGGGCTTTTTTGCAGATGACAGAATTTTTTCTTACTTACTTAACAATTATCGTTATATTGTGGACAATTCACACAATATCTTTATAAATTAAAGCATATATGTTATTCTGATGTATAAGCTATATTATTGTAAAGTTTCATTAAAATTCATTCAGTTGTTTTTGCATGAAAGAATACCAAACATCCACACAAACTTTCACGTTTATAATATTAGTACGGATGATCGCTTCTGTTTTGTAAGAAAACAAAATCATTGGTTTTTAAATGTTTTAAAAATGCAAAAGAAAAGAATTATTTTCATGCTTCAGTTTATTTGACATAATTTATACAATATATAAAGTATCGATATTATAGATTTTAGAAAAGCGAAATTCTATTTATATTGAAATAAAATAATACTTAAAATAAAGTAGAATTGCTCATGAGATATTACTAATATGATAATAATCTTTTAAAAAGTAATTATTTTCAGAAATTTTATAAATTGTACATTCCAAGTAATTAGATTGTTAAAATAAAAATTAAGTGTCCCTTAAAGTGAAAATAATTTTCCATTTTACTTTTAAAACCAAAGACCATTATTAGGTGAGTCTAATGAAAATTTATATTAGTCACCATATTTCAACTTTTAATTTTTATTATTATTCAACTTTTTAAAACTTATTATAGGAAGTTTCCATTGCTTTCTTTAGGAACTCATAAATGTGATTTGAAAACTTTAAAACAGTCAAAAAGGAAGCAACTTTTACTTATAACCTGAAAATATATTTTCTTAACAAGCAACTGATCATTGAAATAAATATATACAGTTGAATCAGATTAGCGCATATCAGTTTTGATTCTATTTACGCATTGATAATATTTTAACAAGTATTCGTTAATAGAAGAAAATATATAAGCGAATATTTCATTCAAACTTTATCTTCTGCTTTTAGGCTTAAAAATTTTCATACCCCAGCGTTTCTCAAACTGTGGGGCGCACCCCCTTGGGGGGGCCGGATAGCTCAACAAGGGGGGTGCAAGCATACTGAAAAGTCGAAAACAAAAGATAATTTTTTAAAAAAATTACTAATTTACTGAAAGTAAACAAACAAACAAAAAATACATCCTGACGTAATAAAAAATAGAATACACATTTACTCTGATATAATACACTCATAAAAGTATCAGTACTACATAATGTATTTAATAATTAATTTAACAATACTAAGTTAAGAATAAGTATAATAATTACTACCATGGCTGTGTCACTATATACAAAAATTAATACTTCTCTTGATAATTTGCGTGGTTTATAATGAATTCCTTAACTGCCAATTAAATGTTAGTTGATTCGTTTCCCAATGCCACCGTTCTCTACGTAGGCTTGCTTATAAGATGTATTGGGGGAGGAAGGAATACAAATAAGCAAATCCTCTGAAATAGAAGTACATCCTTCTCAAACACGATCCTTTTATAGTATTCCAAAGCCTGTGGAATATTAGAAGTGCGCAGAAAAGATAGTACTTTTGACAGACGTATATATACGTCCGGGAACGTTTTAGCTGAACGAGACTTAACTGGACTTAAGAGATTTAAATCCTATTGTAGATTTAGCATCAAAGTATCGTATTATTGAATTCAATAAATTGTTATTGTATGGAGGGGGCGCGATGAAAATTATGTTTGAACTTTGGGTCGCAAGTATTAAAAGTTTGAGAGCCACTGTCATACCCCCTAAAAATATAAATAAAAATTCCATTAACGTATAATAAACAGCATTTATTTATAAATTTCTGTTTTAGAATCTAAAGGATATTTTACGATCATTGTTTTTCTTTGCATTCAATATTTTATATAAGTATAAGTGACAACGACTAAACACACTGTATGACATAAACCCAGAGGTTTGCAATAGTCACTGCTGGTTATGGAGTTCAGAAGTATTTAAAATCTAATTTTATCATCAGAAAAATAAAACTACACACTTACAAATCATTGGTTAAGTCCATTCTCTCATATACTGCAAAAACAGGGGCAATGGCCGAGAGAGAGACAAAGAGATTCTTGCTGTATTTGAAAGAAGAGTCCTTAAAAATATTTTTAGAGGCTTAAAATATGATAATATTTGGAGGAAAAGAACCAATTTAAAAGTTTACAAACTTTTGAAAGAACCAGGTATTGTTAAATTCATTGCAATTCAAAGATTAAAAGTGGCAGGACACCAGATAATATTGGACGACAATCGAATCCCCAAAAAAGATCTTTGTGGCCAGACCATATGGTACTCCAAACAGAGGAAGACCGAGACACAGGTGACTCTCTTGATTGCCTAAAAAAAGATCTAAAAACTATTAATGTCACAAACTGGGAAAGTCAGGTCAAGAACAGAACAGCCTGGAATGGAATTCTTAAGAAAGCGAAGGCCTACTATGGGTTGTCGTGCCATTGAGGAAGAAAGGAATGATATGTGACAACATAATGCTCTAAAATATTTCACAATAAAAAAATGCAATTAATTATTTTATCATAAGGAAAAATGTTTAAAAAAAGCTAAAATGTGCCCTAAAAAAATGATTTGTTCTTTTCATCCTTCATTTTATTTTCAATGGTTTAAGCAAAAGAGTGTTGAACTATTCTTACAGGAATTCCTGTTTAATCTATTTTTGCACTTTTATACCTAATGTTTGAAACTGCAAACTATCATTAATTTTAAACCTTTCAGAGTCAAAGGTATTATTTTAATTTTTACTGCAAGTTCTCAAGAGATTGAATTAATATTACTCCAAAGGTATTTTTTATAGCTTGCTGAATCGAAAAATTAATCAATCGATTTTTAACTAGGAAGTAAAACATGTTTAGTAATTTCACAATCGAATGGCTGCATTCTTATAGCAGGAACGATGCATTTCTTTTAAATAATCCTTTTCCTTTGAGGACTGGTATAATCCTGAAAGATTCGTTTAAAACAAGCTATAAATTGACAGAGAGTAAAAAAGAAGATGAATTGATTAGAGAGGCATTAAGCGTGAGATTAAATGAAAAAATAGGGCTTCCATTTTATTCATTTCATACATTTGAAAGAAAAGATTGAACTTTTTTTTTCCATTTTAATTTTCTGCTCTGATACCTTCCGTAACTGAAAATGTTAAATGAAAGAATTGCTTCACTTATGCATAGACAGCTTTACTTTTTTTATATATAAAGAGGAGACAGTACCATGAAACACTCTTTGAAATATAAAAGAAAAGGTGTTTTGCTTTGTGGAAAAAAAGTTGGAGAGTATTTCAATACCATTTCTGTACGAATTGCACATTTTTATTTAAGGGAGCAAAAGTTGTTTTAAGTATATTGTGGGATATTTTTCTCTCTTAAAATAATTTTTATTTTGTGCACAGCTAGAAGTAAAAGTTCTCTTTTCGGGAAAGTTATGAGAAACATAAAACTCAGATATGATATCAGCTCAGAAAAAAAAAATCGTATTCAAATAGAAAATTCAACTCTAAAAGTTCATTCATTATGCTAATTTAGCCAATTCATTAAATCATTAGTATTACAATTTAATTTCCTTTTGGCTATTAAGATTGATAGAACTTTTGTTGAAGTGCAATGAGAATATCGAGTGTTCTCAATACTTTCCCATTTTTAACAAAATATTCAAAAAAAAAAAAAAAAAGATTCCTTATTATATTGATATGAATATAACTGCAACATAGACAATTTGTGAGCAGTAAAAAAGGGATTGTTTAGTTTTAATTGAATAAAATTATAGGCAATTTAAGGAATCAGAACACAATCGGAGTACTTATTTAAAAAAATAGCATTCAAAACATTATAAAGGCTTCTTTAAGAATAAATACCAATAAATACTAATATTTAACTAACAATATTTTTTTAAAAAAATATCTAAATTTTACAAAAATCACAGTTATATTTCAAATTTTAGAAATATTTTTTTTTTAAAAACTTCAAAGAAATCAAAGAAAAAAGTAATAAGCGTATTACTAAAACAAGTTTAATGCATTTATCTTAAGAATGTACTAAAATTTTAATGTTTTATCATATTTTAAAATTTTTGAGTTGATTGAGTAAATATTGTAAGAAATTTGACATTTTTATGAGATCGTTATTTAAATAACCGGCCATAACACAAAAAAATATATTCATAAAATAAAAAATATTTTAGTGTATTCTCTAGAAAATAATATAAATATCTATCAGGTTCAAACATTTTTATAGAAAAACAATTATAGCATTTTGATTTATCAGAATCTCCATGATAGATTGTGAACAATTTAAATGCCTATTTCTGTTTGATTAAAGACCTACTTCCACTTCTTTTTTTTTTAGTTTCATAAAATTAATTGTCACTTGCCTCTAGATAATGTAGAAATAAAACAAAGTAGGTTTAGAAAGCCTAAACATAGCAGTAAAATAAAATAAAGTAAATAAAATATGTGTTTTGACCAAATTTGGTCACTTCTACATGTTCAAATGCCTTAAATTAAAATGAGCATCCTGCTTATTTATAGAAGTGGGGCATACCAATTTTTTCTTTTAATTATATCATTATCTTAGTGATTAATGCTGTTTTTCTTGTATGACGTTATGTATACAATATTCCATTCTATTTTTTTTTTTAACTTTTGGAAAATGCACTAGATGAAAATAAATATTTTAATTCTAAAATTACTCATTAATTAATCAACAAAACTACTCATTTAGTAGATTTACTGTGAAATCAATTTTTTTTTTATTTTAGATGATTTTTCTATACAAGTTCTTTTGATTAAAATGAAAAGAAAGATTTAAATATATGGCATTTTACTATGTGAATCCTTTTAAAAAAGAAAAATAGATAAATAAAAAGAGTTTTGTCATTTATTGATGACATAAAAAGTCATATAACTATGTATTTTGGAGTATTAAACCTTTCCTGTAAACGCAGTTTTTACTTCAGTTCTTTCATCAATACTTTGTAAAAAAATAGTATGAAACACAAGACAAAGTATGTTTATTTTACTGCATGATTTAATGCATACCTGCATGAAAGGCATAAAAGACCAGATTTGAATTTTATATATATATATAATTTGAACTTTTCAACAAAGAAATACCTTAAAAAAAATGGATTAAATTTACTTATAAATTATTAAATGTTTAGTTGAGAACTATATTAAGTTTCAAACATTCTAGCTTTTTCTTAAGTCATGTTGTGTAATTAGTTTATGATTTTTACATTAAATGAATTTACAAATGTGTTTTAATCATCTTTAAATTACGGTAATGTTCTAACGGCTTAATGTACTTAAATATTTATAAATGTTTTATCGTGTGTGTACCTGCTTTCATTCCCCATGTTTATTCAGCAAACATTTCTAAGAACATGTGTTTCTGTAGTTTAATATATAATGAAACATTTAAAGCTTTCAATTGGAGTGAATAGTTTATAAGCTAAGGTAAGAACGTTTAAGGCATTTTTCTTTTGTTATAGCTAATTTAAATTGGTAACTAATTTGATCAACAAATTTTAGGAAGTTTAATAGAGTATTCTTGTATCCTTAAATAAAAGTTTGATGTTGATATATTTCTACAGCTTAGAATATCTCACAAGTAAAGTTTGATAAAAAAAAAAGAGAAATATTTAGTTTATTGTTTATCTATCTCAAATATCATAGAGCTACTACTATTTATTTTTTTAAAAGTAATTCAGTTATGTGTTAATTTACTTCTCATCTTCTTTTACTGAAAATGGCCTATTTTGGTTTTCTTGTTTGCTAAAATTATTTTTAATTATATTCTTTATATTTCTGCACTGGGAAACAAACGATAGTTTCATCAAAAAACAGGAAAGTTTACTGAAAATTATTTCTTTGCTGTAACTTCATTAGTGACTATTAATAATAGCCGGTAAATGTAATATAAATTCTAATAAATTACTTACTTTAATCGGCTTAGTTGGTTATTTTTAAGAATAATCGTTAAGTCACATTGACCAGAACACACAGCATGATTTGTTTGAGAGGTGAAAAATAATATTATGAAATGTCTTGACTTCTAGATTATACGGTTCTAAAGGAAACTCAGAGAAATCGAAGCAATAACATTTTGTGTTGTGGGGACTGTATCATATGCATTAATTTGGGTAAAATAATTGATTACATGCAACACATGCATATTTTCCACACAAATACATTATAATTATAAAATACTCAATAAAAATCCTTTGAATTTTTTGCTGATACCAGCAATTTAAGAATTTTTATAATAGTATAAAATATTACTTTCAGTAAAATAAATTATGTTTTTCAAAAAAACTATTCATTCTTTAAAAATATATCAACAAAATATTTATTGCTAGAGTTGACAGTTTTGAAATGAAAGTGCTGATCCAGCATACTGAAAATTCTTTTAACGTTATGAGTGGGTAGAATGTGAAAATTTTTTATATATTCTGAATACTGCTGCTATGTAGTTTATGTAAAAAATTACTTACCGCACTTGTTTTTGTTATTTTGGAAATTTTTCCATTTATCAAGTTATCTCTCTCTTTCACTCTGTGGGTGGAGGTGTTAAGTATGTGGGTGTGTGGATGTGTAAGTCAGTTTGGCTTAAATTAAATTTTCATATGGAAACAACCTAGCTTATCCTCCGTTTAGTTTTAATAGTTTGAATCTAAAATTCTAATGAATTCAATAAATAATATATGTATTACATGTATCATTACCATGATGTAAGATGAAAAATAAAGGCTGGTATGTAAATGTCGTGAAATTTAGTGTCATGATAAATTTATTTATTTTTGAAAACTACTCTGAATATGTTCAGTATTTTTTTACTAAAGAATTTTTTTTGTGATTTAAATTAACGAATTATGTACCAGGAAAGAAGTATTTTGTACCTCTAACAAAGGTGTATTGTTGTTTTTAATTTTGCAAGAAATGTTAAAAAAGGAATTGTGAATTACTATAATTCAAAACACACTTAATGCACTCAAATAAGACTAAAATATTCATGAAAAAAAAATGCTCTATCCACTTAATTAGTTCGAACTGAAAAAGAAATTGTTTTCTCTTAAATCCTCTAAGGAATGTATTATGCCTGCTATCGAATATAACTAAACACATATAATTATTAAATATTAAAGTATTACTTTCATCAATCTCTATTAATTTGTTAAAGATTAATAATAAAATACGTCAAGTTAAAAAATATATGCAGTTCACAGTTACAATTATCTAATAATTGAGAACTATTACTTTAAAAATAAACCACGCACATCATCCAAATTATTTGATTTAATCAAATTTATTTTTATGGTGAGTCTATTGAAAGTACTAAAACAAATAACTGATGATCATTAAAATTTCTATAGGAGACAGTTGAAGACACTTAAATTTGTTTTGAATATGATCTCTTAGTTTCAGCTATTAGCCATACTTTTGTTAATTAAGTAATGAAATACTCGCCTTACAAGTAGTATTTTAATGAATTTATTTCACATTCCATATTTATTCAAAGATGCCTTTTTTAGTATAAATTAAAATATAATTTAGAAACGGTACATCTAAATGAAATAATGCAGTCAAATGTCATTAATAAATTAAACTAGATGCTTTCAGTTTATTATTTAAGTAATAAAGTAATCGGGAATTAAAATAAATGCTAATTAAAATCAGTGGTTGAATCACACGTAATGATGGGTTTCTAAAAGAATTGATAAAAGTTTCCTACGAAGTGCTGCAACCCATTTTAAAATTAAATTGAGGAGATATGTTCAAAGATAATTAAGCTCTTATTATTTGTTTTTGAGAGATTTTGAGTTAAAAATTATTTTAAGCTATGTGTAACGATAATATTTTTCATTTACTTTGTTGGTAAAAATATCAAATTTCTCATTTTGATTTTTAATCAACTTTAATACTTTATTTATTTAGCAAAATCTTATCATTCGTTTATAATTATTATGGCATTTTGTAGGATTTTACTTATTCTAGTATAAGCGAAATTTTCTCGAAATCTGTATGGATAGATTATGACTTTAAAACAGTTTTATTTCCTAAGTTTTGTTTATATGATCCCTCTTTTTTTGTCATCGACAGTAAATATTAGAGGAAGGATTAAAATGACAGATAAAATTAAATATATGAGATTGAGTATAAGACCCGATCAGGACATATTATTATACCTTTAAATAAATTATAATTTTAAAAATAATGCGTCGTTTGGACTTCAGCTAAGTCTTTGATTAAATGGAATATGCATATTACGTATCTATAAAGTATATGTTTTCTTTAAAACCCAGAAATTATACAAAAATTGTAAAATTTGTATTGAGCTCACTGTTTCTTGTGTCTAATCATATTCTTGGACAAGGTCCACTTAGCTATTACATGACTATATTAAGAATTTCTACGGAAACGATAAATAAATAAACTTCTTAATAAATAAAGAACTTAATTCAATTACATTTATATATGTTCATAAAATGAACATATATAAATGTAATTGAATTAAGTTCTTTATTTATTAAGAAGTTTTTTACTCAACTCATATAATCTTTTTCTCAGTCATTAAATTTTAAAATATACACCAACAATGAAAAAGGAGAATAATTTCATCATTCTCTTGCTATTCCTTTTTCCCAATTTAAAAATATATATGCGGAGCCCAAAACGCATTTTCTCGAACCTTAATCAACAAACAAAGTGTTGTTAAGCCAAAGATAAATATTGTTTACGATAATAAGATATGATTAGTTCATTAGGCATGGAAAATTTTTATCCTACACCCATTTTCAGCATCTCTGCCATTAATTGACGAGTAGCCCAGTAAAGTGATAATGAAGCAAATAAAAAAAAAAGATTTAAATTATCGTTTATACAGTTGTCTTCACGCAAGAAACTTTAAAACAATAGGACAATGTCTGAGAGGTCGCCATTCATGTCAGGCAAATAAGGCAACAAGCCGAATCCTTGACTCCAATACGATATAAATGCTTTTGCAAGCAAGCCCTTACAGATCGAGAAAGGGAACTGGGGACTCTATTGCTTTTGTTAAGCAAGACATTCTCATTCTTACACACAGCTGCATCACCATACAAGGAATCTTTAGGAGACAAAGGGGAGTCAGGTTGATGCATGAGAGATCTCGCTTTAGCAAGCCTATCTGCCTGTTCATTTCCAGAAATGTTAGAATGGCCTTAAATCCACTGGAGGGCAATTCTTTCGTTAGACTTCCTAGGTTCATTCTACAGGAACTAGTGAGGTTTCATTGTACCCCTTGAATTTGTTAGAGACAAAATGGCAACTTGGGAATCGATAAAAAACACACACAATATTGTGTTCAGAATCGCTTTCCTCAGCATTTTTCAGAACATGTAAAGTTGCAAAGTGTCAATGACTCAAATTGTGCGACATTTTAAATTTTTAATACATTTATCAATAGATCTTATTCGTGTCAAAAGTTGTCAAGAAGTAGAATTTTGATTATCCAAAAAATTAAATATAAGTTTATTTTTTATTTTAGCTCATCCGGAGAAAAAAATCTATGTATATATAAAAAGAAGTAAACTCATTTGGACGCAATTAAATCTCTGCTAATAACTATAAATAACACAAAGAACGGCACACAGTAGTTTTTACAGCAATTCAATGACTATATATGTCACTTTACGAGAGATTTACCATTTAATTGTACAGATCTTAGAAAAGGCTAAAAGCAACATAGTCAGCATTAAATAGAAATCAGTTATTTTATAGTTATCTTCATTTCAATACCTTCGAAAGATGAATATTTGTTCAGACATTCTTATTGAAAGCTACTGATCGAATGCAAAACATTTTTTTTTTATGAAGAACACCCAACATCTTCAGGATACTTTTTAGTAAGAAATATACTTCCGTATCCTTAATTGATGAATTTTCCTGATATGTTATTAACTTATATAGAAAAATTCACGCATCAGATTCAAAACATTTAATTAACAAAAATATGTAATGAGTAAAATATTGCATTCCATTTTTCTCACTACAATGAGCAGATCATTTTAAGATTTTTAAACATTTGGGGTTGTTTAATTTTTAATTTTTGTCGCTAAAAATATTGCAGTGAAACTCTTTCAGTTACAGATATTTCATTCAAACTGAATTTCTGTTTCAAAGTAAACCGACTTTATTTTATACTTGCTTCAACTCAGAAAAACATATTTTTTTCTATACATTATTTAAAACATCAGCTTTCAAATTCGATTTCTTTGACAGGTTCAAGGCTTAAGCATGTGATAACATTGTTGAGTTCCACTTTTCCATTGAGAATTCATGATATCTCTTAATATGAGAAACTACTTACTTGCCTTCAGCATAATACAGATTTGGGAGTAAAGCTAAAAGCAAACGAGAAGAAAAAACATATTTTTTTCTAGATATGGACTTAAAGCGGCTCATTTTTACATTATCGGGAAAATAAATGTAATATATTTATTTGAATGTAGCCCACAGGCGGCGCAATTCATTTCTTATAGCTTAGATTTTATCTAAGAAATGTTAGTTTTTATTCGCAGTGAACTGAAAAAGATTCTGAGTATACGATTAAACTTCAAAAAAGATTTCAATACAGCATCTCAAAACGAAAAATGAGGAAAAAAATAACAGTGAAAAATAAAAATAACCAAATGCATACGAAAAAAAGTGATTAAGGTTTCTTGTAAATGCTGATATTATTTCTGGCGATTAATTTTTTTTTATTTTATAACATTAAGTATGCGACAAAACTTCCTCAGGTTGTGTATTTTCTTTTAACGGTTCAACCCCATGTTGATGTGTTTTTATGTATAAAAATAGTTCCTTGGACTGAAAAAGTTAATCTGTACGTAATTTCTTACACAACCTATTTTTGTGTAAATAAAGTCGTTTAACATAGAAGTGTGCTGCATATATGTATTGCTTTTCACCATTTGATCTTCATTTTTCTGCTACTTTTTAAAACTTCTTTATCTTTTATAAATAGTTGAAACGTAATTACATAGCTGAATCATTAGTTAAAATGATTTTTAGCTTTAAATAAAAGGGATTACAATATAATTACTCGATTAATCATAAAAGCGTTACAAACTGCTTAATAAATGTTACAAACACACATCCTAATCATCTTTGCAGAGATCTGCAATTTCTTCTTCACTCTAACTAGAAGGTTCCCGCCTTCTTCACCGTGTAATTCTGAACGATTTACAGATACTGAAATCGATTTTTGAATTAGCACCACGCCTATGATATGCAAAGTTTTGATTAAAATCTATTTGTAGTGTATATAGCGCACACATCAATAATTATTAACTTAATTTCAAAAAAAATATACTCTGACATTTTAACAAAAACAATATTTTCAAATATAACTGTTTATATTTGTTATTATTATTCTATTTAATTACTGCTTCTCTTACTATTGTAATGAATTTCCTGGATATATAGTGTATTATTCACTAGAAATTTTTCGATTTGCATCAATACGGAACTTTTATATTGCTGCATCAAATGCTTTATAAAACAAGGACTCAATGTATCAACTCCGAAGTAATATCGTGGCCAAGGTAACCTAGTGGTCAAGATATCGGATCGTGGCTGGCTTGTTACGAGTTCAAGCCCATTACCACTAAACACTCGCCATGTAGGGGAGCGATGCATGTTAAACATGTTGAGAACTCAAACGTCCTCAAG
Organism: Trichonephila inaurata madagascariensis; assembly: GCA_019973955.1. Taxonomy (NCBI): domain Eukaryota; kingdom Metazoa; phylum Arthropoda; class Arachnida; order Araneae; family Nephilidae; genus Trichonephila; species Trichonephila inaurata. The sequence continues at coordinate 192,043 of BMAV01014171.1, read as the reverse complement.
TTGGTGTGGTATGGTAGTTAGGAGAAGTGGTGCCATCTCAGGTGTCGTCCTCGTCACTTGACCATGATTCATAATTACGAAGCCCGTCGCTGAAAGCCCTCGTATAGCTGAACAGTGCGACGTTAATATTAACTCACTCATTCACCTTAAGTAATATCACCAATCACGAGTTCATGGTGATGATACTCATCCGATCCTTCCGTATTCCATCCATAAGTATTATATACTTTTAAACCAATACCAAGTGTCAAAATGCTTTTATAATCAGCATAAATTAGAGACAATAGAGATTTAGGTAATATAAAGTGTATCTAAATTAAATATAAAGAATTAGTAACATAAAAAAACTTTATTTGTAAACGATAAAACAAAAGAAATGGTTCTACTGTCTTCAGTAAATTGAAAATTCCCTTCATAGTTTGTCCCAAAACAGAAAGTATCACAAGGAACTGTATAATATCAAATATATAGAAATTTTTTATACTTGATTTACCTATGGACTGGACAAAGGACACCGATTTCTAATACAGGTAAAAAACACATTTCCCTTAACTTACATTCCTCAAAATTGAAAGTAAAACACCTTACAGAAGTACACGTAGTTAAATGGAAATTAAGAGAAGGGATGAGAGCAAATCATATGTAAAAATATTAAACTTGTGCATGCGTTTAATCACACGGTATCCAGGTACTGACAATAATTGCAAACACTGAATAACTTCATTCATTCTATCAACAACGAATTGTGTCAATAATTCGATTGCACCAAAGAGAGATTGCATATGTCTCGGAGACGTCAGTGAGTTGAGTAATAGTTGTTATCGTCTGTGGACCAAGACCACACACAAATCCTGTAACTGTATAATCCCTTTCTCTTGACGCGCTCAATTGTCATTCGTGTAGGATGTGATATGAATGTTATTCACAGATGTGTGACAAGATGAACGCAAGATAACCTGAAAAAATGGAGAATCAACGAATCCCACAGATGCACAACATATTGTACTGACAAGTAGTTCACCGATCGGCTCGTAAAGGACTGCTCGAATCATCAAGCTACGTTCAAAACCAACTTCCATTATCAGAGGCAGGGCCGTTTTTAATCTTCCTGGCGTCCTAGGAACTTCAAATTGTTACGCCCCTCCCACACTATTTCCAGAGCACTCCCCCTCCCCTTTTTTCTCCCTTTTCCAGTTTTCGTTCGCTAGAGATTTTCCTTCAACTCTCTTACTCTTTTTCCTTTCTTTGTTTTTGCTCTCTTTCGAGAGTTTTTACACTATCTCCCAACTATAAACTACCGTATCCTAGGCTGGCAACTGGCAGCATAAGGAAAGGATAGTTGCAGGGTTTGGCCACTCTTGTTCATTACTCACCTTACGGCATCACAGACCACCCATCTTTTTGTGAATTACTACAGTAAATTTATGAAATTATTTGCAATTATAGTATAAAGTTTACATGATTGTATGAACTGCTATCAAACTGTTAATTATTATCGCTTATCGCTTTTCTATCTATTACTTTTATACATCCTTATTTTTTGTTTAGTCATTGTACTTGTACAATAAAGATTTGATTTTCTTCTGGCTTTGATCACTGTAAAATCGTCAATGACATCATTGTAAAAAATTTACATCGTAATATCATTTTGAGTGTATAGCAACATCAAACTGTTAAGCTTTTCATTTTCCATAGTTCCACGCACATGCACACACAAAGCATATATGATTTGCTAGGTGGTGTCTCATTCGCTGTAATTTTAATTTTTCTCTTTTTTCGCACTTCATTTTTTTGCGCTCCCAAATCTTTTGCATCCCATGCACGTGCCTGGCGGGTGTAAGCGGAAAAGTGAACCTGATCAGAGGATCCATCTGTCAGCAATCACTTTCTTGCCAGCACGCTATCCAGCTAATGGAATTCTTGTAAGCACTCAATACAGAGTTGCATGCTTGTCTTAGTGTCATCGTTATCGCCTTTGGACCAATGGTATAGTTGAATCCTCGTTTGGTTACTAAGAGAATGGTGGAAGTGGATTTATTTATGCAATGGCTTTTCGGAATGAAAAAGCCGAACTGTTTTAAAGTATTTGTAATATCAATAATTTATATACACCCATATTTAATATATATATGCATAAATATATATATGTATAGACGTATCCGTAGTACGTACCGTATAATCCGCCGTATAACGTGAACCGGTGTATAACGCGCACCCATACTTTGAAGCTGAAATTTTTAATTTTGAGGTACATTCGCCGTATAACGAGCAACCCCACCCCTTTTTTACGAAGAAACCTGACATATACGTATGCAATGCTGTTATGTTTTGAAGCGATTTATTCGAGGTATTTTCCTAAACTTTTTCAAAATAGTATACTTTTCGAACAAAAACCTTTTAAGTTCATTAAGAATGTCATTTCTTTAAATAAACAGTATTTCGAAAAATGTAGAAGTCTAATTTTTTTTATGCTCATTTCTTTCTTTTTTTTATTTTTAAAGATGACATTTTTATACCCGGTGTATAACACGCACCAGTAAATTTCGATCTTATTTTTGGTGTTAAAAGTGCGCGTTATACGCCGGATTTTACGGTAATTAAAATGTTGTGCAAGAACATTCTATATATAATAACCATGTAATATTATCAGTAATATTATATGGCTGATACATTAGAAAATCCCACAATATGAATTTAATAAATTTTATGATTTTATAAGTAATGTAAGAAATTTTTTAATGGGCCGATTTTTATTACGTTGAGGATAATTATGTTTCCTACAAGCAGACTTATCATGACTGATATTGTCATTATTGTATCTATTTAAATTTAAAAGTTTAAATTAGGAATGAAAAATACTCTGCTCTTGCTTTTGTTCAAAATATTCCCTGGTTTTTTTTTATAAATAAAATAAAATAAAATTATTCTGTAATTGTAATCACTTATTCTTTTGATGCATAACATAGATGATTTATGCGATTAACATTAATTAAATATATTTAATACAAAAATTTTTTAGATTTTTCAAATAGAATTCGTATTTTTCTGGTAAAGAAATAATGCGTTATATATTTTTATAGAAAAAAAAGTTAATTATATATATGATTTATTACCTTATATTCATAGAGCTATAAATTATAATCGATTTATGTATATATAACATACATTTGAGGAAACTAAGTTCAGATGGCAAAAATTGTTTGTGTCTGAAAATATCCAAGTACATTTTACATGTAAGTTACATTTCAGAAATTATAAATTAGTGTTAAATTATCTCGAAAGGAATCCAGACAATATGTCTTTATTTTTCAAGTCTGTATTACGCTTTTCAGATCTTGTTGTAAGCTCTTTCAAATTTAAAATCACCATTTCAGTTATCAGAGTGATCAGTTCATTACGAGAGCTTTGTGTAATAATGGCCAGCATTAAACAGATTACAAAGAATCATTTTACGTTGGAACATGTTGTATACTTTTCACTTTGTTCTAAATAAACTATTGTGACGAGATGCATTATCGGGACATTAATCTCTCCTTGTAATGTCTTAATCTCTAACACACTCTATTTGTTTAATACATTTTCGTTAAGAGTACATGTATCGTTCCATGAGAGTCAGGAACTGCATAATTAAACTTTTAATCGCATACAACTCGTTGCCAGACATGATGCTGGTGCAATTTCATTAAGCTCGTCATGGGTTTCCTAGGGATTTCGGTTCAATTATAAGTCACGAAAATATTGTTAAACACATATATGCATTCGTAGCTGTTCGACTGCCAGTTGAAATGGAAGGATTTCTCGTTGAAGGATTTACTTGTTAAACGTATTCGGAATACTGAATACAGAATTTTGCTTTAAATTATAGTTCACTTTCAATTAAAACTGATGAGATTCGTGAAAATGAGGAATATTGGGAGTTCGCGATATTAATTTTAGAATCTTTTTAATTATATTTTTTTTCACATTTTGAAGTATCTAATATAATTTTTATTTTCTGTTTCTATATGGAAGTCATGATTGTAAATAATGTAAAATTATTCTCTCTATCTCTCTCTGTTTGATTACAAATATATTGCAAAACAAAAGCTTTCAAAAATATTTCTTGTAAAATTTAATTAGTTATGATATAATTAATAGATACGGGTATATATAAGTTAGAAAATTATATTAATTTAGAATAACAGAATATTTAACAGAATGGAAAAAATTCTATAATTGGCAATTTGCCTTTGCGAAAATTGTGATATATTTTTTTTCTAAGATATTCCATATAGATACGTAAGCTACTCATTTAAGTTTTATTTACTACATTTTAAGTTCATTTTTTCTAACATTTCTGCCATAGAATACAGGTACGAATATACCAATGGAAAATTTTATAATTAACATTATTTCTTTGCAAAAATTGTTTTATATTTTTTCCTAAAATATTCCATATAGATACATAAGCTACTCTTTAAAATTTTCTTCACATTTGAAGTTCATTTTTTCTAACATTTCTGCCATAGAATACAATTACGAACATACCAATGGGAAAATTTTATGATTGACAATTTGCTTATGCAAAAATTGTTGCATGTATATATATAAGTATATATTTTAAATATTTCTCATGAATACATAAACCAAATACATGACAAGTAATTATTTTTATGCTTTTGATTTTTTATATGTTAACTTAAGGCTTCTTTGAGTTTTATTCACTGTATTTGAAATTTATCTACTCTAATAATTGTATAAAAGAATACAAGTACAAATATACCAAAAAGTACTAAAAGTACAAGCAAACCGTTTCCATAAAAAATATTACATTTGCAAAACTTTACAAAATAATAAAAGTAAATATTATTTTAACTCGGCTCTCTTACAAGATAGAAACATACGTAAAAACTATTTACTTTTTAAAAACAAATGTTTCGTATCTTCCGGTTTTTATACCGTTAGAAAAGATTCGTATTTAAAGAAATCAAAAAGTGTAAAACGACATGATACTGAAATTTGAAAGGAAATTGAATCTTAATCACTTTGAAGTAAAGATATAAATCTTGAAACTTTAAATAAAATTTATAAACTCCGTATGTTCTCGTTCAAATAAAAAGTAGCACTTTTCAATATCTTTAGAAAATGTATTTTTTCTACAAAAAAAAAAAAAAAAAATTATTATAATTTTTTTTTTTTTTTTTTTTGATTTCATTATAAATCACATAAAAGCCTTTTTCTCTTAAATATAAAACAAAAATAAAAAAGTACTTGGGAAAAAACACGGGGTTTTTATTCTATTTTTAAATGTTTTTCCTTTTTTTCAGTTTTCGTTGAATAAGAAAAACTTCAGTTGGAGAGAAATAATAATATTTGATTTCTAAAAGTATTATTGTACATTTTTTTTTACTTTCCTTATAAGAGAAACGACAAATATTTATGGGTTTTTATTTCAGCGGAAAAATTTAATTACTCGGTTCTTACGAACAAAAGACATAATAAAACTCTGCTTAAATGGACGGAAATCTTTAAAGTACTAATGTTTTTTCCAACGTGATTAAGATTTAATTTACAAAGGAAAACATTAACGGGGTCATTTTAATGGATTTTGAGTTCAGAATCAAACCAATAAATAACATAATAACTTATAGCTCTAAAAGAGAGTCTACTGTTCTTAAAATAAAAATCTCATTGCAATATTTGTTTAACCCATTCTGAGTTTCTTCATAAGATTTTAGTTCATCGATTATCTTTTATAACTATTAATACATTTTTAGCTAAATGATTATAAACGAAGAAAAATGCGCTGAAGAATAGAGCATAGAAATTTGACATTTGCACATTAAGTAAAATAAAATCCAAAATCAAATTATTTAAAATATTCCATTCTTAAAACAATTCTAAAAGCAAAATAAAGTACTTTGATCGGTGAAGTTTCAAAAGTGGTTCATATACTTTTAAGTTTCAGGGAATACAAGAAACGTTCTTAAATTTAAAGAAAATTAGAGAATTTTCTGTATGTTAAATTTATGCTGATGAAAAATACATAAAATGCTAACTTTTCAGTCTTCATTTTAAGATATCTTATTTTCAAAATTATGTTATGCTTAATACAGCGTTTCTCAAACTGTGGAGCGCGCCTCCCTAGAGGGGCGTGTTAACTCTTCGAAGGGGGAGCGAGCAAATTGAAAAGTCGAAAACAAAGGATTATTTAAAAATTATTTAATTACTGAAAGTAAACAAGAGCAAAATATGTTCTGACATAATTATATATAAAATAAACATTTCTACTGATATAATACACTTATAAATGTATCAGTACTTCACAATCTATTTTATAGCTAATTTATCAATTTTAAGTTAAGAACAAGCTTAATAATTACCAAAGACCACATGGGCTGGTCATATATAAAATTATATACAAAAATTAACACTCATAATAATAATTTGTACATTTTCTATTTAACTCCTTAACTGCCGATTAAAAGTTATTCGATTCGCTCCCCAATGCCACCGATTTCTCCGTTGTCACGCATATGTGATGTATTGGGGTTTTACGAAAAGTAATAAATAAGTAAAACTTTCTCCGAAATAAGTAAATCCTTCGCAAACACAGTCAATGTCCTTTTATTACATTCCAAAGCCTTCGGAATAATTTTATGGATAACAGTGCACATAGAAGATCGTACTTTGGAAAGACGTACACATACGTCCGGGGCAATTAATGTTTCGGGTGAAAGCTTTTTATATACGCCAGTGGCATTTAAGAGATTAAAGTCGTTTTGTACCTTTAGTGCCAAAGTATAGTATTATAGAAATCAATACATTGGTATTGTATAGAGGGGAGAGGGCGATGAAAATTATGATTGGATTTTGGGTCACAATTATTGAAAATTTGAGAAGCACAGGCTTAATAAAACATTTCATTACCTTCGTAAAACATTGAACTAAACCTAAAACATTGCACTCGAGCAGTGATTCTCAAATTTTCAATGTTTGCGACCCAATTTTTAATCATAATTTTCATCGCCCCCTCCCCTTCATACAAGAACAATGTATTGAATTCAATAATAATGTACTTTAAAGTTAAAGCTACAATCGACTTTAACTATAAACAGTATAAATGATCATGAGATAAGTATTAAATTTTGCATATACTTTTGTGCAAGCCCATGGGGCACTAGTAATTATTAAACTTCTTTCTAACTTAGTATTGTTAAATTAATTATCAAATACATTGCGCAGTACTGACGCATTTATATTATATCATTCATTGTAAATGTGTATTTTTTATTTTCTCAGAATGTATTTTGTTTTGATTCCTTTCAGTAAATTAATAATTTTTTTGACATTTTTATTTTCAACTTTTCGATATGCTCACGCTCTCCTGGTAGGATTATCCCACCCAACAGATTGAGAAACATTTTGCTAGAGAAAATTATTTGCAGAATATTCTTTAAGGTTGTTTAAATCTTTTGGTTAAATTTCGAGATAAATAATGAAACTCATCTTAACACTAGAACTCATCTTAACACTACTAAAGACTGAAATTTAGTAGATACCTATATTGCCCCAAAGCAATAAGAATGACTGCATTGTAAAAGAATAACGTTGTGTAAATAAATTTGTTTGAAATTAATTTTTAATATTTTTATATCATTTATAGTAATACAATAAGTACTTAGTAAATATTAACAATAACAAAAATTTGCTTCACTTGGGGAAAAAAATGTATTCTAAAAATGTCAAAGAAATTTTGTCATTATATACGTAAATGTTTTTCTAATTGGAATTAAAAAGCAGTCAAAATAACTTCCTTGGGCAATTTAGTGTTAAGTTACATAGTTTTTTTAATGCATTCATTTTTAATAATCGTTCTTAATAGGCACAAAAAGGATTCCTACAAATCAGTACACCCTTTACATATTTAATACTGGATTCACACATAAGCCTATTTATACATGAAACAATGTTGGCAATTCCCTGTTTTATCGTCCATCAATTTGACCAAATTAAAAGACTTCAGTAATTCAAAAACTGTTGCCACAAACGCTGTTATTATAATTATTATTGTGTTCAAACATATGTGCGGGGACGTTTTCTACCACTATTTGTGTATCGCGGCATTTGGAGACATCTTTTTATCTTAAGAAATTGGTAGACGATTTAGTAAAAAAATATCACAATGTTAGTTTTTATGAGACTCAATTTTAATATGAAAAGCTTTTAATTGTGTTGAAGAAATTAACTTTGGTATATACCTCACCTAAAACACTTTTTCAAATATCAGGGAAGTTACGTATTTTTTCTTACACTTATTAGATAATTTTATATTCTGTACAATATGTTCTGCGATCAATAATGAATAGAGATATCATCAGTCATAATAGATCAATAATTTACATATCGCTAGAAACTTTTCGAAATTGATTGATTATATTAAGTTTAAATTAAGAAGAGCAAAATAATTATTTTCCTGTTGTTTTTTTTTTTTTATCTATTTAGAGTGATTGGAATGTACTGGTCACTAAAATTAGTAAAAAAAATACACTTTAATGATCTCTCAAATTTACTTGAGATTTTTACTATCCTTAATATGATTCTCAGGTATAACTGAGAATTACAACCCATTTTGATTATTGGACCAGATTATGTACTAAAGGTTTTTAAGGAAACAAAAACTTTAATGCTCAAATTTTTACAAATAGTTGAATTATAAATTAAATGTTAAAATTAGATCATGCAAAAAAGTCAAGTAAGTGAATAGCATATATCATATTTTACTAGATTTGAAGTAACTTAATCTTCATCTCCTTGAAAATTGCATGACTCCCTTAATACATATAAAAAATTTTTTCTTTTCAATAAAAAAATTCATTCTTTTTATAGAATGAATTCTAGTACATATAATGCTCCAGATATCTCTAAGTTGATGAAGAAATTCCTGGAAAATTGTATTAGGAACATGAGTTCGCGTTAGTGTAAGAGACAACCAACGAAAGAGAGTGTAAGAGAACCAAAGTCCTGTATTATCGGAAATAACTAATGAGAGTGAATTAGACCTAATTAAAATTAATAATAATTATAATTATTCAACATAAATATTTGAAGAAATGCAGAAGCACTTTATCAACTCTGGACACTAACAACAAGCTTCGAGCTCTATGCAAAGATACGCATACGATCTAATATGTAATTCACCCAGATATAATTCAAACGCTAGCTCTAACAATATATTACTTTCTTTACAATTCTCTAAACTTTAAATAGCAACTTTCATTTATATAAATCACGGTTCTTTTACAGAAAAGAGGCTCTCAAAACATAAAAGAATTAGTAGAAGCAAACGAAGAGAACACGTAACAATTAGTCAGGTGTCATTTTGTTACATACGCTGAGTATTTGCGCCAATTTTGTTAACATACAAAGCAACATTTACATAAATAAAACAGTTAATGTTGACTAATGTGTTGTTGATATCTAATTAAAAAAGGGGAAAAATGATGTCTTGGAGGGGAGGATAGGAATAAATAAGCAAATCCTCCGAAATAAGTAAATTCTTCATGAACACTTTGTTAAAGTCCTTTTATTGCATTCCAAAACCTTCGGAAGAGTTTCATGGGTAGCAGTGCACAGAAAAGATCGTACTTTAGAAAAGCGTATACATACATCCGAGGCAATTAACGCTTTGGGTAAGCGAGACACATATACATCAGTGACACTTACAAGGTTAAAGTCATATTGTACCTTTAGCGTCAAAGTGTAATAT
>BMAV01014171.1:139476-176079 GCA_019973955.1 Trichonephila inaurata madagascariensis | reverse complement strand
CAAAAAAAAAAACGTATGAATAAATTTAGGAAATTAACATTAAAGCGGTAATGTAACATTAATTACATTAATACGGAAATTAATTACCTCTCAAATCTATGTTTTTTCGGCCAACATTTTGGTAGTTGTTCCCAGCCTTAGGCCCAGAAACTTGATGACCACGAGTCCAAAAACAGAGCACGCTCATTTCGGACGTCCTGTGCTGAATAGAATATAACACCAGAAAGATGTAGCTGTAAGAGTGAAAAATGTAGAAGTCTGACGAGTGATGTTAGGAATATATAATGGTTGTGGCAGGGTCCAGTCGGTGAATCCTGGCACGTTACTTTCTTGGGCTGGAACTCAGCTAGGAATATCGTCTTGATAACATTGTTAATACGGACTAGCGCATCTCACTGTAAATCTTACTGTCGATAGTTTTAACTTTTTAAAAAAGACACTTTGTGGGTAATGCAATCGCAATCCCACCAGATACAACATATGTTATTTTTGTTAATAATATTCCACTTTTTTTGAGACTTTACTAACAGGCCCACAAGATCCAGAGAAACCCCCTTTACACCTTGAGTTTTTGAAGTAAATCTACATTTCATCAAACGCTACAATCTGATCTACAGTGTTGGCCTTGTGTTGATATTTGAGCAGATTAGTGCAAGCCTGAACATTTCTGTCAATTGCTTTAGCCAGTTCATGAAGCTCATTGTTTAAATTTGTATGTCAAGTTTATGTGATGCAAAACGCGACTAACAGAAATAAGAGGAACGTCCAACTCCTTCCGTGGCTGAATGCACAACATTTCTTCAACAAGTTCTGACAGGTGTTCCTCCTCAACATCAGAAGTCTGACCAGATTGTTCTGCTTGTTGAATGTTTTGGTCCTTGTTTTTGAATTTTCGATTCCAAATCTTTACAGTGTCATATGATACAACAGTTGCTCCTAAAGCTGTACACATGGTTGGGTGACATTCTGCAGCTGATTTTTTTCCTGCAGAAGTGGAAATAAATTATTGTTCTAATCTGTTAATGATATAGTTCCAGTTTTAGACATAATGATCTAAACATAATGATCCTAATATATCCTACACTGTATTTTAAAGCAAGTTTCTTTCTTTCAAATACCAAAACTCTTCTGACAAAATATGAGTAAACACCCTTTGATCTTTGAGTGAACTGTTTGCACAGATGATATAAGAGGTGGTTAGAAACTTTCGTTACAACCAAATAGCATTATTATCTGTTTTATTTTTATTAAGATCAGATGATTTTGTAGAATACACATTACGAATAAATATTTTCTCGCGAACATAAGCAAAATTGTTTGTTACTGGGCAAGTATTAAATTAAATTAAAATTATATCCTGAAAACAATCATAGAAAATACAAGAAATTTTAGTATTTATTACCATTTAAAGAAGATTATAAGGCACGTTTTATATAATATTTGATGGAACCATACATTTAATCAAATAATAACAATTACTGAAATATTATATGCAATTGAAATTGCGGGTAAAATGAAATATTTTGTGCAATTGAAAAATTATTTATATTTTTTTTATTTCAAATGATTTCTTTTCTACTTTAATTCTACTCTTTAAATCAGTGCTTTCTAATATTTATTTCGAAAACCGTATTTTAACAATCTTCCATAATTGAATTGAATTCTAAGATTTTATGAGTTGCAATAGATTAAAAAGTATTAAATGAGGGGGAAAATGCATTAAATTTAATCTGCACGGTTTCATTTAATGGACAGATCCTTAATAGCGTGGGTAAGGAAATAACAGGAAAAGCTTCTAAATCAAAATTACCAAGATTCTCGTACAAAAACCTGGCTTATTTCTGCTATTTCTTAGCGAGATTTTGAACATTAAATTGATTTTAAATTAAATATTTCATTATTTCTTTTCAGAACTCAAATCGAAATCTTTTCGGGGTGAAAAAAAAATATTAAAGTTTTAAAGGCCTTTTGCATTTAATCGAAGATATTATTCGTTTCTTTCTGAAGAGTTTAATCATTAAATTAAGAATTCGAAATAAAAACTCATAAAGTTAAGTCATGTTTGCTTAGCTAGGAACGAAAAAAGAGACAAATAATATTTTTTTGCTGACTTGGTATTGTTATTACTCCAAGAATTAAAGTTTACTCAATCATTGGAACAAAGATAATTTGAAAAGCTAATACCATGTACATATAAAAAAAATTCATCTTAGTACTATAATTATTTTTTCAGTCTGCGCTTAAGAGTCATAATAAATATTTCCATGTATTTTAATCAAATGGTGGGTTGAATTCAAAAGATTTTAGTTTAAAGGGGCAAAAAAGTTGTGTTTATTTAGTATATTTAATAATGTGTTTTTTTTTCGTTCAAAGGCGAATTTTTGATCAAATTACTTCAAATGAAAGGTGATTAAGATTTCAGCTTTATTGAAAATTTACACTTCTTTGTTGTTTAAAAATATGGATGTTTTAATCGGTAGGTTCCAAAAGAACCAATTAAAACTTTATTATTCAAATTAGTATAAAAAATTTCAGTTTCAATCTCAAAGTTTAGAAAGTTCAAAATTTAATTAAATATTTGTTTTTAGTTTGTATAGCAACAAAATATTCACATAATCCACGTACTTGAAAGAAATTTTTTAAAAAAAAATCAGTCAAAGAAAAAATTACTCCATGTTAAATGATGCCTGTATTACTTTAATCATTACATTAAGTACACTATACTTTTTTAATAATCTTATTTCTATCAAATATTTTGAAGAAAAAGTTATCAAAGAGTAATTGTAAACATTCAATAAGTGATTTGAAAGAAAAGTTGCAAAAAAACATTCACACAGATGTGCTAAATGTTTTTACAATAATTTCAAAATTAAGTTGGAAAGTTCTGTTTTTTGAATTTTTTTTTTCCAAAAGCCTTACATTTTTGTTTTCTTTTGTCCATAAAAATTCTAAGATACCACCCTCGAAGTTTTCTGTAACCAAACTCGTAAATTATAAATAAACATCTAGGCAAAAGAAAAAGGTATATAAGTATAATTGAAACCTCTTTTTAAAAAACATCTATTTTTTTCAATATTAAAATACACAACAAGATTTACATCATTCTGTCGAGATGAGATTGTACATCAAGATTATCCTGTCAAAAAGCTCTTCAGTCATTTTTTATTGAAATTTAAGGGTTTTTTCTAATCCAGTTAAAATATACTATTTTGTGTTTTGAGTTATTTTGAGATTTTTAATCTTTAAATTTATATATTACTACAGAATATCTTGGTTTCTTCAAGTGATAAGAGGCATAGGAATCTTACAATTATAATATCTGATTTTATACGAAATTGTTCTTATGAATAACAATATGTGACATCATTTTCCTCTTTTTTTAACTTTATAACCGTTTCAAAACAAAAAAGGAAAATAAAATATTCTTCATTCTGAAGTATTAAAACCACTCCCTATTAATATGAAGCAAATAAAGTGATATATTAATAAAGTGTTCAATATATATATATACATATACACAGTCAGACCTCTATATAATGAAGTCGCTAAATGCCGAAAAAAAGTTCGTTATATGAAAAATTTGTTATATAGAGATTCATCTCTTAGTTTTCTTTATAAACCACATAAGGAAAATTTTAAATTCATAAACACTATATATTTAAAAAAGTAATTATCCACACCTTTTGCAAATTAATATTTATTTATTTTGTATAACTAACACATCAAAAAAAGGACAGAAAAAATAAAAAAAATTACAAGAAAAGTTTTTTGACGTCTTTATCCACTTCCTGAAGAATTAAATTTTTTTTTTTTGATCCTCAAGCACTTACGTTTTGATATTTTTGAGCTACGATAAACGAATTTACCAGAACGACTGATCAACAATATAACTGAAAGGAGCCTAGCTCAAAGACACGAGACTCCACTGAGGGTAAAAAGGGATATCGAAGATGTTTTCAGTGAACTGGATAATGGGGGTTAAAGGTTTCGCTTCTTGGATTAAATGCCCAGAATTATATTGCTCACGGTGAGGCACCAAATAAAACCAGTTAAAGATTTATGACCACCATAAAATGCGTTAAAAGAGAGAATTTCAAAATTTCAGAAATAATTTCAAAATAGGAAGAAAAAATTTGAATCACGAGAGAAAAATTTCGCTATATAGAAAAATTTGCAATATAGAGGTTCGTTATATGGTGGTTCGACTGTATGTACATAAATACAGCAATACTTCTATAAGTTCTTAAGTGTCAATCACCTGATGTTAAAACTCCTTTTACAGTTTGAAAAATTGCTCTCTCTATTTCGTTGAGTTGCGAGTCTTGAAGCATGTCACTTGAAAAAAATCAAAACATTTAGAAAATAGTTCTATAAAAACTTTATATGATTTGTTAATGATTTAATCCATTCACAGTTGTTAATTTCTTACAAGGAAATTTTTGAATGTAATTATTCTTATGCATTCATGAATTTTGTATTTAATATTAAAAATTTTCAAATACATTTTAGTATTAAAAATTAAACTATTTAAAAATTGAAAGTAGAAACGACTTAACAACTATTATTCCTTTAAATAGAAATAAAAGCAAAATAATAAAATAAATTGTTGCAACAAATTACTTCCAAATTTAAACGTGAGAAAGCTGAAAGAAATTTGGTTTTCATATTAAAGACAGTTTCTTGGATTTATTGTTAAAACATTTTTTCCTGCTCTTTTATATGTATATATATATGAAGGGAGAGACAGAGAATGAGTTTCACAGTATAAAATTTTTGTTTTCAGTGAAGTTTCATTTAACGCTTCATATCTTTCCGCAACGGAATATAGATCAATTGAATCTTAAGATAAAAATACTTTTTCATTCTTTTGTCAAGAATAAAATAAAAGAATACGGTACATGTTTCAGTAACCTTTATTTATTTAATCATCTTCTTCATTTCATTCAATGTTTATCTAATTACTAAATAAACTTTGAAAGAATTAAGTTCAAATCCACCTGTATTTTTCTCTGCAGTTTTATGATTTATTCACTAAGAGCTTGTTAAAAATCTTTAATAATAGTAACTCATTCACCCTTCATATGAGAAAACAATGATTTATTCATTGAATTTCACAGAACTTCTTTTGTTTCATTATCTAAAAATTGATTAACATTTCTGAATGCACTAACTTGTAAAATAAACTGCTGGAATAGTATCAGTAAAATTAATTAAGCTCAGATGGTAAAGGCAGTGAAACGAATAATTGTCAGGAATATGCGATTTTAATACGGGGGTGAGTCTGAAAATAAGTTTCCTCGGTCGATTGTGGTCAGAGTTGTGTATGAAAGTCGAAACATAGAATGAGGCATTAAAGAAAAGACATAACTTGGTTTTTCCTCATAAGTACAAAGTAGATTGAGACATCTGTCATACAGCTTGAGAAGCATCAAAAAGCCCTCCATGAAAAATTCATGGCTTTGCATATGGAAAAAGACTTTAACGGCTATGGGCGACCAATGAAACAGCATGTGAACCATTGGGTAGAAGTCGGCCTCGATCAAGCAGATAGATTCGGAAAAAGTAGCCTGTGCTAGTGTTCTGTAGTTGGATAACAATGCGAGACCACTTTCTGCAACGGCAATGCAAAAACATGTTGCAACTTTTGGTTGGAAGCGCTTACACTATCCCCCATACAGTCCTGATCTCGCACCAAGTGGCTCATATTTGTTTTCGGCTTTGAAGAAGAATCTGCCCGGAAGACGCTTTGGAAGTAACGCTGAAGTTAAACAAGCCGTTAAACCAGCGGCGTTTCTCAAACTGTGGAGCGCAAGCATATTGAAAAGTCGAAAACAAAATATTATTTAGAAAAATTATTAATTTACTGAAAGCAAATAAAATATATAACAAAAAATAAAATGCGCATTTTCACTAATATATTACACTTATAAATATATTACAAAATATATTTTATAATTAATTTAACAAAACTAAGTTAATAACAAGTTTAATAATTAACAGTGAACCCATAGGCTTGCCATATATAAAATTATATACAAAAACTAACACTTATCTTGATATTTTTTTTTGTACTGTTTATAAATATTCATTTAACTGCCGATTAAAAGTTACACAATTCGCTTCACAATGCCAACCGTTTTCCACGTAGTCGCGCATATGTGATGTATTGAGGGGGGAGGGAAAAAAATAAAGAAGTAAATAATATGAAATAAGTAAATCCTTCGCAAACATTGTCAAGGACCTTTAATTGCATTCCAAAGCCTTTGGAATAATTTTTTGGATAGCAGTGCACAGTAAAGATCGTACTTTGCAAGACGTATATATACGTCCGTTAAAATTAATGTTTTGGCTGAGCGAATCGTTTACATACTTCGATGGCACTTAAGAAGTTAAAGTCGTATCGTAATTTTAACATCAAAATCTAGTATTGTTGAATTCAAAACATTTTTATTGTATGAGGGGGGCGCGATAAAAATTATTATTGAATATTGGGTAGCGAATATTAAAACTTTGAGAAGCACTGCGTTAAATGCTTCTTCCATATTCAAAGCCCTGAAACTTTCCTGGAGGGCTTTTTGAAGCTTATCAAGCGGTATGAGAAATGTCTCAATGTACTTGTACAATGTAGAAAATAAATCTATGTCTTATCATTAATGTCTCATTCTATATTTTGACTTTTATACACACCTCTGACCACATTCAGCAGGGGAAACTTATTTTTCGACTCACTCTCGTATAAGCAAGAATAAAGGCAATATAAGAAATTGTAATCATTTTAATTCTATCACTTGAAAGAATATGCAATCAATTGTTCTTTAATTGATTTTATTGTGTTTTAACTCTTCTACTTCTAAGTTATTTTGATGATTTGGGTACATAAATTGTCACCATTATCCAAAAGGCTAAGAGATGAAGCCGAACTTATCCAGATATAAACTCGAGTATAAAACAAATCTACCGTAAACCGTATCGTATTCGGGTGAGACATTTTAAAGCCCTATGGCTAAGCCTGAGATTACCACGAGTATGACAGTTAAAAGGTTAAGTGCATCCTGTAAAAATCAAAAACGATTTTTCTTTTTTTTTTCATTCTTACATTTTACAGGGTGCGGCAAAAATGCCCGTACAAACAATTTTGTATATAACTTTATAAGAAATTAAGAAAGTAATGAAATATAACAAATAATAATACGAGTACACTCGTACTAATAAATAAATTTAATTGGTTTCAAAGTGACCACCGTTTTTAGCAACGCAGAGGCGCAAACGCTTGCTGAAATTTTCAACAATGAACCTTAAGTCTTTTACCTTTAATATACCTCATTCGCGCAAAAGTTATTGCTTTAGAGATTAAAAAGTTTAGTGCGGTTTGGTGCAGGCCCTGGACTCAAAAATGTACCATACACTGTAATCCATGGGACTGAAAGCCGGCGAGTAGGTAGTCATTCTTCAGATGAGATCATGTCTGGAAAATTCGCCTTGCACCACTCTTGTGTTTTTTTGGCTTTGCAAACTGTTGCAGAGTCTTGTTGAAGATTTCAATTTCAATTTGAGAAATGATTTTGGTCCCACGGAAGTACAACAGTTTCAAAATGTCTCTTCGGTTCATTTTTTGATTGATTTTAACGCCCTCTTCCACAAAACTCTGAGGTGTTTTGCCACTTGCACAAATTCCGCCCCAGACTATGACCGACTTTGGATATTGGCAATGTTCAACAATTGTCGAGGTGCTTGGAGTGTCCACACACTAGATTCTATCGTTTCGGAAGTTGTGAACTTGTTGAACCGTAAAGAGCTTCGCATCAGGGAAAAGGAATCTCCCAACGCTGACTCGCGGTCCGTCTCAGAAGTTTTCGACATCTTCAGAGCCGTACGAGTGTTTTTTTTTTCAGTGAGAAGCTGAACTTTTCGCAACTTGTAAGGCTTCAATCCAAGCTCCGTTTTTGCTATTCGCCTCACCGATCTGTCACTTATTTCTATGTCACGAGTGGTCTATCTCATGGAAACGCTCGGATTTCTCTGGACTCGCATTTCGATGGCCCGATGATTCTTTGAAGTGTTTACAGTGCGTTTTCGCACTCTTCCTGGACGTCGACCATCATTGACAAGCTCTTTGAAACTGCAGATTGCATCAGACACTGTTTGCCGAGATACATTCAGAAAACGAGCTGTCGTTTTCCTTGCTGAAACAACTCTAAAATAGCAGACATTTTACTCGACATTATCAAAAACACATAAATCAAAATAAAACTATGAAATATATTTAAAAATATTTTATTATTAAAATATTAGATAAAGGAACATGAAAACACCAATTAAAAGGAAATTCGTTAAGTATTCTAGGAGGCAAGAAATTTGTCCAAGTTTATATTTTCCGCACCCTGTATTCAGTTTATCCACATATTTTAAGATTATCGGGATATAAAAAGAATAATACTACAGTTACCACAATTAATAATTATACTTTCTTAACTGCTAACTTAAAACTGCTTTAAATAATTTTATTTTGATATATATTCCTTCTCTTGTGCATTTTTTTACAGAAAAATTCATCAAACACTGAATAATTGACAATGAGAGAGATACAAATAATTAACAATAAAAACATTACCGAGAAATAACGTATTTTCATTTCTAAAAAGGACAGTAAGATTGAAACAAATGATAGCTAATCTATAATGCAAATTTTACAAAAAAGTTTTTAAATTCAATTAAATATAAAGTAAAATAATTCACTACTTCTAAGCAATTTGTTTCTTGTACAAGAATTACGGTACTAATATTTTTTAAACTCTTAACGAAGAGACTGAAAATATCTCTCTCATGCAGTGAAATTTTAACGGTAAAAAAATTTCATTAACTGAGCAAAATAATTTGTTCTTTTTGATAAGATATTCTCAGCCATTACACATAACATTGTTTTTTACAGTATAAAACCTTTCTCAAAATGTATTAAACTTTATTAGAGAAGGAAATAGTTTGAGGAGAATTAATATGTAATATATTTGAAAAAATATATCGTATTGGTCGGTTAAAATAAGCAAAATAGTTACGGAAAAGAATAATCTTGTTGAGGGATAGAACAAATATAGTTTAAATATACAAAATTACAATATTTTCAAAAAAAATCTAGAACTCGTTAAAATTTAAAAACAAGATAATCGTAGGAAAAAAAGCTTGCGTGTATTATTTATCAATAATAGTTTAAGTAAAAAAAGGAGAGGGGTATAAATTTATTACTAATTTTATTTTTTACTTTCTATTTATTTAAAAAATTGTTTTATTAGTTTAATTTCTGTTTAGTTTAGTTTTAATTATTTAGGTAAGGGGTTTTTATTAATTTAGATTGTTAACTTATAAGAATCGATTAAAAATTCAAATGCCCCAGAAATTTGTCGTCTACAGTAGAAAGACTTAGCGCAAATCATTTCAAAGGTATGAAAATATCTCCATATAATTTCCAATCTTAACCTATTTGCAGAAATTGTCCACAAACCCAATTAAAACCAGACTATATTTTTGACTACACAAGGACGTTCTTGCATCTCTTCTTAAACTTCACGCATCACCACAGGACGTTCTTTACAGTCATCAAGCTCCAGACCTGGCCTCACCTGTTATTGGGGCTTTTGCTCCAATATAGAAATGCATTAAATCCATAGACAAGACAAGAAGAAGAAATGCACATCTTTTCTTTGTTTGATAAAATAAGGAAAAATAGGTAATGCATTAAAAATATTATTGTTACTTTTATGTGAGAATTAAATTTCATAAAAATTGTTGTTTTTACTCTCTTTTTGACCAAAATACATTTAATATGTAATATTTTTAATTTACCTTATTTTTAAACTGGTTCAAAATGTTGGCGCGAAATGCAAACGCTGTTAGTCAAGTTAAATTTTTAAAAAAATTACAAGTAGTATCAAAGAAAGATTGATTAAATTTTAAAAAATCATGATATTTAAATTTCTTTTCATTAAAGTCTTAAATAATTAATTTTAATTCCATATATATGAAACAAATGAAATTTTATTTCAGTTATTTTTCTCATATCGAAATTTAAATTAAGCAATTACATCATAAATATATGATGTTAGTTTTGCTATGACATAAATTAAAGTTTTTTGAATTATGCTTTTGCATACTTATAATCTATTATTGACTGTGCTGAAATAATATGTTATAATGTTAATATTTCAAAAATAAATTAATTAATAAATAAAAAGTGACATGATCAATTAACATGCAAGAACGTTTATGCAAGGAAACAAAAATACTCCTTACTCTAACAGTAAATTCATGATCGTTGTTATTTAAGTTCTTTCTTACGACTCATTTCTCACGATCACATTTCGTTTTCATTTATTTGGAAGGAATATCGGAATAACTGCAAATAGTTCATATGATATTCTGAATAAGTTTATATCACACTTCTTTCAGAAAGATTTTACACAGAAACTAGCCAAATTTGAAATATCTACATAATGTAATACACAGTAGAAGAGTATTATTATAATCTGGAACACATTCTGAAAATGATTATGGCAGTTCACGCTATTATTCTGGCTGAAAGAGAGAGAGAGAAAGAATACTTTTATATATTAAAATCATACCGAATACACAATCTTAATGAAATGTACCGAAAACCTGATGGACAACTTGAGTTCCGAATGAGTCCAACTTGTGTGAGTTTCATTGTTCAGCTAATGGACAGTTTATTTGACAAAAGTAAGGGTAAAAGTAGAACCAGAAACGTCGTTTCCAAATTAAAGCTTTTTTTTTGAAGAAAAGAAATTAAAACACATTTTTTATTCATCAGTTACAAATTCTATTAGAGGGTTGTTAAGCACCAATTAATTTCAAATTTCAAAATATTGACTGATAGATAATTAAAAATGTTTTTGAATCCTTACTCGAAAAAGTTCTACGATTTTATATAGAGAAGGAAATACTGCATCATTTACATACTACTGCATAAAGTATGTTTTCACTGTTTCCAAACAATGTAAAGCATTAGAAAATGTAACAGTTTTGTGTGATTAAGGTTTCATTATCAATATCTGCATCAGAATTGATATTCACTGGCTTGATAAATCAACATTTCCTCAACTTCAGTTGTACAGATAGACAGTCCCATCATCATACTTAACATAATCGTATATAATCATAAATAATGTTATAAATGTCTTAGCTCTTGAAATAAAATTACGATTTCCCTTGTTGAATAGTCCAAATTGATAGCACTACCTTCTGATTTAGAACTTCCATTTCTTATACGTTGCATGGTTTGTTTGTTTCATAGAAACAAGCTTTGTTTAATTAATTGTTGTTAATTATATCATCAGGGATTGAGACAGAGGTGCGATAGATTCATTCACACAGTATACAAAACAACAGCAAACTATATGGCAAGGTCTACTGCTTATCGCTGAAAAGAAATCAATTATCCAACTCAGCCTTTTAGCATTTTCAAATATCCCTGTACACCTTCATATGTTTTGGCACACACAATTGCTACCCAATAAACTTTCTTAGAACTATACTTACCTTCGTTGTGTAATACAACAAGACTATCCATTAAGAAGATTATTGATAATATTATGAACGCATAATCTGCTAAAGGATGTCATGATACTCCTGGTACTGGTTAAGATATGTTCACCCAAGATATTCCGATGTTAAATCGTTGTTTACGTGACTTCAGTTCTCGATTAATTTTATCTTTGCTTAGTACGCCGAAAAAGTTCAAGAGTGATCTTTTTAAACTTTTCAGCTGGATCTAAAAAGAATTATTATTCCTCTTTTCGGATAAATTTATGCGGGCTTTTCAAGAGTATATATTTTTTTCGTATATATTTTCTTAAAATGAAAAAAAAATAATATTATTTATCAAGGAGATATTCGAGTAAACTTTGAATTATGTCGTAAACATCGAAGTGATTTTATCAAAATCTTTTAACACATTGCAGAAGCCTTTTGTTCGACTCTTGATGTCATGTTCTAGCTTTGCAGCCTTCTGTTTAATCTTAGAGCAGTGCTTCTCAAATTTTCTATACTTGCGACCCAATTTTCAATCATAATTTTTCTCGCGGCCCTCTCCATATAATAACAATGTATTGAACTCAATAATAATATACTTTGACGTAAAGCTACAATGCTTCTCTGATTATACACTATACAAATTAATAAGATAAATGTTAAATTTTGTATATAATTTTATGACATGCCTATAGGATTACTGGTAATTATTAAACTTGTTCTTAACTTAGTAATGTTAAATAAATTATGGAACACATTGTGAAGTACTGGTACATTAAAAAGTGTATTATATCAATGTAAATGTGTACTTTACTTTTATTTTGTTAGAACGTGCATTTTTTTATTTATTTATTTTTTTTTTTTGCTTCCTTTCAGTAAATAAAATTTTTTTTTAAAAAAATAATCTTTTATTTTTGACTTTCTTATAAGCTCGTGCCCCCCTTGTAGAGTTATCACGTCCCCCTAGGGGGGAGCACCACAGTTTGAGAAACACCGTCTTAGAGCGGTTATTGTAGATCATTTTTGGCCATTTTATTAATTTATTCGTTTGGTCTTTGTATAACTTCTCCAATTCTATTTAAATGGATCATTTCGAAAAAGTATTATTTCAAAAATCAAATTTTAATTTAAGGTATCTGACTACGTTCGGAACCACGCTTTTAAAAAAGCGCATAAATCGATAATGTTCATGATATTTAGTGTCATTTAGATTAGAATACATGTATAAAATCGTTTTAAGTACATTTTGACAAAAAAAAATATTTAAATACAATATTTTGACAAAAAATTAACTTAGAATAACCTTTTTTTTTCAAAATGTTCCGCTTTTAATAAAAAATGCTTCTAAAATTATAATATTTTGTGTGTGTGTGTGTGTGTGTGTGCGTGCTTATATAAAGTAAAGACTTCTTCAGAGAGTCTGAACTATTTTTTTAAAAAAATTCACATTATTTTTAAAGTTACAACCCATTGAAATAATTATCGGCGTTTTTTTCTTAAAATTTCTCCCCTCTGTTGTCGTAAAACATAGATAAACCCACTTCTAAGTTATATATTTCAAAAATTCTAGTTGAGCCTCTGAACAGAGGTCTGAGCTATATACAGGCAAAATATTATTATAATAGAAGCATTTTTTCACAAAAGGAGAACATTTTGAAAATGGGTCATTTTATGTTCATTTTTTGTCAAAATATTGTACTTAAATAATTTTTTTATTGTAATACTATTCTTAAAACAATTTTCTAATCTAAGTGACACTAAATATAAATATTATCCATTTATATATATGCGTTTTTGCAAAATCACGGTTCCGAACGTAGTCGGATACCTTATGTGCAAAATTTCTCTTTGCTGTTGATAGTGCTTTGATCACAAAACTAAGCATATTTTTACCTGTTCAAAACTATCTGTTACATTACTAATAACTTCAGTTTAGTGCATGTTTTTCGGTAAGAAACTGCTTTATCTATTTTTTAATGATAGTATTTTATGAGATAATTATTGATTAATTTAAGATGTTGAATTCCTAATCTAAATTTATTTATCTTTGCGGTTTAGGGTTAATTTTTCTAGAACATGGTTGTACTGAAAATGCATACATATTTGCTAAAGTTTGAAATGCATTTAAAATGGTATATCAAAGTATTATTCATATAATTTATCTTTTCTTTCTGCTATTATATTCTGTCATAATTTATTTTCATTTATTTTCATATAGGTTTATTCTTTAATAAGTTGAAGTTAATATTATGAAACAGATAGTTTTCTATTTATATTTTTGCCATCTACATCTTCTGTACACTTAAATTTGTTTTTCTGTGGTGGCTAAATTACAAATTACTAAAAAACTATTTAAAAAATTAAAAAGTGAGCTCACATTTCTTTAAAAAAAACTTTTACTTTTGGGGTGTGTTAAATTTTACAGAATTTATCATTCATCAGTAAAATAGCATAATTAGTAAATATATTGTATATTTTTGTTTAAAAAATTAACGCATTTGAAAATCAAATATTCTTACTAATTATTAACAAAAAATTTAAAATGCAAGGGATAGAAGTATTGAAGAAACTCGAATAGTCACTTTCATCACTATATATTGAAGCACTTTTCAGAAGTATTAATACACTTAATGCTTGTGTTCAAAATTTTATTTAATGCACAATTATGCATTCTATGATATTTTTTATAATTTGTGGGAACATTATTAAAGTAAAATCTAATATTTCTATGAAAAATTAATTATCATTAGTTGTAATTTTTAAGGGTTTACTTTGTTTTCCCTTTTTTCATTAAGAAGATCTTCAGAGCTTTGAAATACATATTTTAGTATATATCTAATATTAAGTAGCAAAAATAAAGTTAAATACCGCTATTTTATAAGCTTTATAAAGTTGAAAGTATTTATACTACACAATATAAAAATTTGTTTTCAATTTTGAAGACACAAATAAATAAATTGTAGTGAAATGTTTAAATTCAAGTTAAGAAGATTCGTATAAATAATTTTGCTAACTTGCATGATTTTCACCAGTACTTTTATCATTGAAATATTTTTTTTACTGTATTTTCACTACTTCTTTAACAACAATATCTCAATTTTAAATAT
Source organism: Trichonephila inaurata madagascariensis (assembly GCA_019973955.1). Classification (NCBI taxonomy): domain Eukaryota; kingdom Metazoa; phylum Arthropoda; class Arachnida; order Araneae; family Nephilidae; genus Trichonephila; species Trichonephila inaurata. The sequence continues at coordinate 161,434 of BMAV01014171.1, read as the reverse complement.
AAGAATAAACAATATTAAACATGCACAGGCTTAAAGTGATTAAAGGGATTTCTTACACTTTTGTTTTTCCTTTAAAACATTCTTGATTAAATTAACATTTTTAAATGAAAATTCCTAAAATAATGTTTCCCTGCATATCTAGAAAAACAAATAGCTCACCCTCTTTATGTTGATTCAGTTATTCTTATACAAAAGTCAAAAATTTGATCATTGAAGAGAAAATAAAACTACCAGTTATGTACATAAAAAAAGATTTAATCTTCCTTTTGTAACTATTCTATTTAACTTCTTAAATTTTTAGTCAAGAAGAATGATAAACGTTTTTAAGTAACTTAATCAAATATAATTTTCAAAAGATTTTTGTTTAAAAGAAAAATGATGTTTATTTAGAAACTTGAATATTAATTTTTTCTTAAAACAGCGAATCTTTTTATTCAACTTTAAATAAAGAATAATTAAGACTTGAAACCTTTTTAAACAACATTCTTCCCTGTTTATGTCTTAAGAGTTTTATCTGTGTGTATAATTCTCACTTGAAAGCTGACAAAAAAAATAATTTTTTTTTCAATTTAGATATAAAAAAGAATAATTTTCCTTTTATCTAAATATTTTTATAAATCCCTATGATATTATTCATACAATTACAATTTGTCCTTATTTTTTTTAAAAAAATAAATGTCGTTGTTGCTAATGCTATCTATGTGACGGTGTCAGATCGTAGCTTATGTAATTCATTGCTGCAAAGGACTAGATCTACACCTATCATTATCCGTACCTTTGAGCTCCATCCAGGTGACAGTACGATTTGGTTCGTATAATATAATATTGATGGTTAAAACTTTCTATTTTTCATAATATTTAAAGCTGTCAGCAACAATAATTGCACGATTCATTTAAAGATATTTGCTAATAATCTTTGTATATGAATGTGAATTTTTAAGGACTGGTATAGAAAACTAGTTATTTTACTACTGATCGTAGCAAAAGTTCTCCTAAGAAAAAAATAGTAACATTTTAACCCAGCGTTTCTCAAACTGTGGGGCACGCTCCTCTTGAGGGGGCATGGCAACTCTACAAGGGGGGCGCGAGAATATTGAAAAGTCGAAAACAAAAGACTATTTTTAAAAAAATTAATTATTAATTTACTGAAAGTAGACAAACGAAATACATTCTAACATAATAAAAAATAAAATACACATTTACGCTGATATATTATTCTTATAAATGTATCTGTGCTACACAATGTATTTCATAATTAAGTTAACAATCCTAATTGAAGAAAAAGTTTATGATTTACCAGTGACCCCATGGGCTTATCATTTATGTAATTAAAAACAAAAATTAACCCTTATCTTAATAATTTGTCCGGTTTATAATTTTTTCCATAACATCCAATTAAAAGTTAAGCGATTCGCTTCCTAATGCCAACCGTTTTCCACATAGGCACGCGTATGTGATGTATGGGGGGGAATAAAGAAGAGCAAATAATCTGAAATAAGTAAATCCTTCGCAAACAATGTCAAGATCCTTTTATTGCATTCCAAAGCCTTCGGAATAATTTTATGAATAACACTGCACAGAAAATATCGTACTTTGGAAAGACGTATGTATACGTCGGACTAAATAAACGCTTTGGCTTAGCCAGACGTTTATATATGCCGGGGGCGCTTAAGAGGTTAAAGTCGTTTCACACTTTTAAGGTCAAAGAATAGTATTATTGAATTCAATACATAGTTTTTGCATGAGGGGGGCGCGATGAAAATTATGATTGAATATTGGGTCGCGTGTATTGTAACTTTGAGAAACAATGTTTTAACCCCTTAACTACTGAACAAAAGTTAAGCGATTCGCTTCCCAGTGTCACCGTGTTTCACATAGGCATGCGCATGCGTGTTTTTGAAGGAGAATTAAAAGTATAAATAAGCAAATTTTCTCTGAAATAAGTATATCCTATTAAAATACAGTAAAGGTTATTTTATTGGATTCGAAAACCTTCTTAAAAGTTTTGCTGACAGGGACGTAAAGAAAAAGATAGCATTTGGGAGAGACGTATCTAAACGTCCGGAGCATTTAACTCAATGGTTGAGCGAGACACATGTATGCACCATCAGCAGTTAAGGGGTTTTAAAAATTGTCCAGACGTGCTAGGGATGAAAAACAGAACAATTATAAAACTAAGCGAAGAAACATTTATTGTTTCTTTGAACCATTTACATTAGAAAATGATCAATATTGACCTTTTACTTGAAAGATAAAAACGGTCAAAATCTCATACACATGAAAACAAACTCAGACTCAAATTACTCTGGGCATGTTTCTGTTAAAATAATTCAGAGTAGAATTTCTGATAACTATGATTAGGCTGAAGTTATAAAGTTGGAAATTCATAAAAACCTAAGAATAATGGTAAAGCAAACATTATTATATATACTTGTATTTTATTGGCACAAATTTTTGAATCTGTACTAATATCAATTTCAGCCTATTTTCTCAACTTTGTTCAAAATAAACATCTTTATTACAAATTTGTACTGAGTCTTGGAGGGAGACGATGAATGAGAGATCCCAGATCACCTGAGACGGCATGCGGTTGATTCGTTGAGTCTGGAAACCGGGTACTACTGCCTTATGGGTCACTTACATGGACTTAACCAGTTCAGGACGGGGCGATTTTCTGCGAGCCGCTCGCTAGGGACGGGGTGAATGCATAGGGACTACTCACTTCAGGACCTGGCTGGTTTTTGTCGCTAAGCCTAACTTAAGAAAAAAAAACGCATAAATAATAAAATTTCAGTCCTTACGTCGTAATTTTTGGTGCCCCTTTAGATTATTACACAAGTTGTCAGTTACATTAAAACTAGAATGTAACAACGTTTTTCCTTTAACTTACATGAAATTATATAAAAAAGATGTGACTTACATTGGGAAATAAATTTCGTAAGCACTATTCATTTATTTTCCAAAATTTTCATTGACAAAACACATTAATATACTTTCAAATTAATAAAAAAATTACGACAAAGATTATTTACAAAAAGAAATAGCAAAATTAAAATAAAGATTGAGTGTGGAAAGAGGAAGGCAGAAACAACTCTTCAAGCTCCGTCTCTGACAAAATGTTCGTGTCAGAATCGCTTGAAAAATTAGTTTTTAATTCTGCAGAAAAGGAATCATCACTTTCATCTACATCACTAATTGGTTCATTTAAGATACAAATATTTTCCTCTTCTGATAAGTAACGTTTTCTCGCCATAATAATTTGGAGACAAGATTTTACGATATAAGAAAAGAAGTAAGCGAAATATATCCGAAAACAACAAAATCTTATGCTGAACTGACGCTAAAGCACTAAAACACCGCACACTGTAGTAAAAAAATAAGAAAAAAAAAATTCGATGAGTTATGCGAATGTTTCATCTCATGAGGAAAGTTTATGAGCCGAGCTCTGTGTGTTTACCTTTCAATTATCCCCTCCCCCCTACTCGGTTGATGTGCAAAATATCAAATCCAGGCAGAATATAAACTAACTGAAGGTCAGATTACTCTAGCTACGTTCGATTTCAATATAATAGACACAGGGGGCCATCTAGGGGTCATTAAAAAACGTTCCAGCTGAAAAGTCACATTTGCACCACCCGGCCATGAGATGCGTCCATGAAGAATGCATATTCACAGCCCGTCGAGAAGGGGTTAAGGTCCTTCCCTCTCCAAACTGTGTTTTGTGCAGAAATGACTCAATTATGAAGGTTGAACAGCCAGGGATTTGCTCTGCTGTCTCTGGTAACATCTGTGATAGATCCTGGAGGGCCAAAGAGCAGTTACAAGATCTGCAATTAGACTGATTTTTGATGGTGTTAATGCTTCTGTTCTTTGGCTCTTTTTTTTCATTGTTCCTAATTTGTTGTTGTTCATTATGTGCTTGCGCGGAGTGTCTTCGTTCCAGCGAATGATGTATGTACCAAATGCTGCTGCTAGAAATATAAAAAAATAATAATATGAAAATACCACATTATTTTATTGGATGCAAACCATTTTTATATATATCAAAGAAATTTTCAAAAAAAATCTTAAAATTTAGAAACGTTTTTTTTTTTTCTTTTAATTCACCTTTGCTCGTCCATGCATCAATATTTAATAAGATACATTACATTTTGCATTTGAAGCATGATTGAATGAAAAGAATTTCGATTGCAAAATTATGCTTCGCAACACATAAGCTTATGATCAAATAAAAATGGAGAAAAAATGTTCCAGTGCGGGATTAAAATGCAGTGCGTGATTAAGTGGGGAATTCAAATTAAAATAGAAATTGATGCTATGTGGTTAAAATGTATTTCATAAAATAATAAGGATACATTTTATATGAAAAGTGGATAATTTCTAATATATTTTACAGAAAAACATGGAAAATAATACTTGTTGTATTATCTTCCATGTATTATTATTTATACATTTCCGTTTTATATTAGTCCTATTAATTTTGTACTTTAATATCTCTTTTTAATTTAATCTTACCTGTAAAACGTTCGTTCGAATTCAGTTATTATAGTAATTCTTTCGTATCTATATTATACATGAACAATTACATATAATTTAATACCTATCTTATAAAAACATACATAAAAAGATATTCATGACATTCAAAAATAATGTTATTATGTAAAATATATTTACTATTATATATATATATATATATATATAAAATAAAGCAAAAAAATTTTAAAATTTATCTTTATTCTCATTTTTCCACAAATTAATTTTTTTCCATAAACTTTAAAATAAATTATTTTTGTAATATTAATTTATTCTATTATTAATTTATTACATTTTATTTTGTTCAAAACATTTAATTTTTGCAATAAAAACATTTGTCAATTTATGTACCTAAATCATCGAAATAATATGACACTTAAAGGGTTCATGAAGAGATTGTCAGAACTTCAATATATTTAATAATTCACTTTCGATCTATTTGTATGTCTGCAGAGATCTGAAGATGCAACCTTCATAATTCAGTCATGCAAAACATAGATTTGAAGTAAAATAGCCTATAAAAAATTTAAAAATAAATTTTATAATTACAATAGAAAAGATTCAATTCCTTTGTCAATTGTTGTGTTTTCTTTTGTATTTTGCGAAACATTATTCATTTCTTAATTAATACCTACAAATTACTAATGCATCTTTTTTTGTAACGCTGTCATACTCTACATTTTACATATTTATTGATCTCTTACATTTCTAAGGAAACAAATATTTTCATGAAAAAAGAACTGTCTATTTTTATTTTAAATATGCATCAACAGTTATTTTTTAATGAAACAAAAAATTCTTTTTTAGCTAAATTCTCTGTGTACATAAATTTAATTAAGAAGAATACTGTCTAAATTTATTAATGTAGTATTCTAGTATTAAAATAACACATTTCAGGTAACAGATTAGTTTAAATAACCTGTGTTTTGAAAAAAAATAGCGCATCAGAGCAATTGGATAAAATCTTTGATACAAGCGTTTGCATCACAAAATGAATCAATCAACTCTCAGTGTGTGATACGGTTTTGCATTCCTATTTTGTTTGCATTATATCTTATAGAGAAGAGACAGGCAAAATAAAGATACCTGTGTTATCTCAAACATAAAGTTAAAAAAAAGTGCCATTTCTCCCTTATCTGAGTAATAAAAGTGAAATGTTTACCGAAATGTCGCTTGAAGGTACAGCAACTCGTTTGACATAGTTTATGTGTTCATCGGCGGAAGTTTAGATTGCATTTACAGTTAAAGGAAATATATTCTATGTGTGTGATTCGTTGTGAAAGCAGTGAAGAAGTATTCACCTAGAAAACAAAACCGAAAACACTATGAGAATTGCTTTAAAAAAATGCTGTCGTACCATATTAAATTTTTTGATTTTATTTTAAGCAGTATTTCCAAGTCTCATGCTTTTATCTGGGAAAGTAAAAGAATGTCGAACGCGTGTTAAGCAAATTACTATATTGTCTTGTTTTTTTTATTTTTTTATAAAATAATATTTAAATTATTTTGCTTTTAGAAATCTGTATTCCTTCAGTCAAAATCTTGATATCTATTAAGGTATCCGACTACGTTCGGAACCGAGATTTTAAAAAAGCACATAAGTGGATCATTTTCATGATATTTAGTGTCACTTAGATTAGAATACCTGTATAAAATTGTTTTATAAGGACATTTTGACAAAAAAATTATTTAAATACACTATTTCGGCAAAAAATTAACTTAGAATACCCTTTTTTAAAAATGTTCTCTTTTTGTGACAAATGCTTCTATTATAATAATATTTTACCTGTATATAGCTCAGACCTCTGTACAGAGGCTCAACTATGATTTTTAAAAAATTAAAATTATTTTCAGAGTTACAACCAATTGAAATTATTATCGGCATTTTTTTCTTAAAATTTCTCCCCTCTGTAGACGTAAAACATGGATAAACACACTTATAAGTGATAAATTTCAAAAATTCTAGTTGAGCCTCTGTACAGAGGTCTTAGCCTTTATACAGGCAAAATATTATTATAATAGAAGCATTTTTCTCAAGAGAACATTTTGAAAATGGGTCATTCTATGTTCAATTTTTGTCAAATTATTGTACTTAAATAATTTTTTATTGTAATATTATTCTTAAAACAATTTTATATACGTTTTCTAATCTAAGTGACATTAAATATCATAAATATTATCCATTTATAGGCTTTTGCAAAATCACGGTTCCGAACGTAGTCGGATACCTTAATAAAAAATTTGTTGAATCTTATATTTCAAAAACTATAATATGGCAAGCATAAATTTACCATATTTTCAAAAAATAGATATTGAACGCTTATACAAATATTTTTCACAAGTTATTTTGTGTTCCATATATTGATATTTAAACGCAATTCACTTGAATATATATTTCCAAATCATCGTAAAATTTAAAGAAAGAATTTTAAATATTTTTTTCATCATGATATTTATTTTTTCCAGCTAAACTATTCTCCATGCACCTTTTAATCATTATCAGTTATTATTTCCGTATTTCTCGTAAATAATTTTATGAAATGAACTAATAGGTCACACAAAAATACGATATATGAATCTTCTGCTGCTGATGTATGTTCAACTCAAACAAATAAAAAGGAAACTTCAGACTGTTATCTGATGCCAGTAGTGTAACGTACACCCCTGCAAACCCTGTATTTCGGGGACCCAAAGCCATATCGACTCTAAGTACCTATCTGGGATTGAGGCCCAAAACCTGACTTTGCAAGGGGGCCTAATATTCTCTTTTACGCCACTGTCTGATGGTATATCCTCGAGATTGGGAGGATTTAGAACAACATACCTTTGACAATTATGATTACAATGAACCAGTTTAAAGTTTTGTATAGCAACTAACACCTTTTTTTTTTCTTTTGTAAATTGTTCAGCGCATTGAGAAACCGTTGGAACGGTACATGCTTAATTAAGATTGATGATGTAAAATAAATTTAAAAAAGAACATTATAAAGGGCCAATAACAAAACTAGAGCGGAAAGGAAAACCCATTTTATTGGATTCACCAGTTTCTTTCACAGATGATAAAGCATTGAATGCAGAAGACTTTTGGCAACAAAGAGGACCATAAAATTGCCTTATTTTGTAAAAATGCATCTTTTATTTCATCCATGAATTCTGACGAATCTCGTGGATTTTATGCATATACCTAAGATTTTAGATAACTCTAGAGCTCAAATCCATTGGAGTGAACTGGAAAATTGTGATGCATCTGCAGCTCTAAGGTAACAGAAGATGACTATTTTGTCCAAGTATTGTTGCAGCACTTGTCGAGCCCATATGGTGATGCGTGGAGTGCATCGTCTTTTTTGTTTATAAAAACATTAAAGCAATGTTTCTCAAACTGTAGAATGCGCCCCCTTTGGGGAGGAGTGTGAAAACTTTGCAAGGGGGGGGGGGGCAAGCATATTGAAAGATTTAAAGGATTATTTAAGAAGATTGCTAATTTACTAAAATAAACAAAAATACATTCTGACATAATAAAAAGTAAAATACACATTTACACTGATATAATATACTTATAAATGTATCAGTACTGCATAATGTATTTCATAATTAGTTTAGCAATACTAAGTTAAGAACAAGTTTAATAATTAACAGTGACCCCCCATGATCTTGATATACAAAATTATATGTAAAAACTAACGCTTATCTTGATAATTTGTATGGTTTATAATTAATCCCTTGACTGCCGATTAAAAGTTAAACAATTCGATCCCCTATGCCATGGTTTTCCAAGTAGGCATACGTATGTGATGTATTGGGGGAGAAAAGAAAAAGAATAAAGAAGCAAATCCTTTGAAATAAGTAAATCCTTCTTAAAAACTGTGAAATCCCTTTTATTGCATTCAATTGCCTTCGAAATAACTTTATGATTAGCATTGCATAAAAAAAGATCGTACTTCAGAAAAACGTATAAATACGTCCAGGGGAATGACGCTTTTTCTGAGATAGACATTTATATACGTCCTTAAGAGATTTAAGTCATATTGTAGCTTTAGTATCATACTATTATTGAACACAATACATGATTGAATTTGATTGACAGGATTGAAAATTATGACTGAATATTGGGTCGCAAATATTGGCAGTTTGAGAAGCACTGCATTAAGGACATCATTTTGTAGCAACATTTCTAGAATTACGTAATTCAGAATACCGAGCACTTTTGATAGCACTATGGCAATTCTTTCTCTGAAGAAGTACTGACCAAGAACGAGAGTGCTTGCAATATGGCATAAAGCTTCGTGTAAAAGCACTTGTGCTATATTGTGAGGATATTCATAAATGCAGTTTTTGGAGTTAATGTAAACAGTTAAAGCAAAATGTGCCGATCCGTCTTCATTATCCGCAGCGGTCTCATTTGCTCTGCTCATCATATCTGATGAAAAGTAAATTCACAAAAATTCGAAGTTGCAAGTAAATTCAAAGTTGCAATTTAGGCATAAGCAAGAATCCATACGGATACATTCGTAGAACAGAAAGCAGAATCTTCAAGATTGTGGATTTCGGTACATTCAAATTGCCTTCAGCTATTATTATGAACCTGCAGCTTTTTTTCATATTATGCTCTTCCGTTGCAACTTAAATAGGACAAGATGGTCATCCAGATTGTGGTCTATCGCATGCAAATAAAGTTTCCAACAAATTTTTAACAAGACACATACAGTTTTTAGGGAAATTGGTCTTCTTAGTTTATGAATTCGCCAATAATTTCACACTACTTCAATAACACTTTTTCCGTATTTATAAAACAACTTCAACAATTCACCTCATTGTGACCCTGTTAGTGTCCTTTTGTAGTCGGCTGCGGTGGTTTAGAGTAGCGATCCGCAACGCCCAGTCCGGGTTCGAAAGGGGGGGGGGGGGGTGCCAAGCCGCCTACAGAATATTAAACTATTTCCATTTTATTTAAAGTGCAGTATTTCTCTCGGATTTACGTTACTTTCCAAGGAAATCACTTTTATTCATTTTGGTTGTAACTATATTTTATTCTGAAGGCATATTTAAATGTAACTAAATTGAAATTGTTAAATTAAAACAATAAACAATCAAAATATAAACAATTAATATCCCACCCTCAGCGGGCCGCAGTAAAATTATCAAACGTCGACCGTTCCGCAGCGATAAAAAGGTTGGGGAGCACTGGTTTAGAGGTAGCGGGGTCGATTCGAAAGCTAGTAGCGGGTTCGACCTCGGTTGAAGTTGATATATTTTGCGGATCTGAAAATCGTAGGCATGCATATCGTATGATTATGTAGCATGTAAATGATCCCTTCAGTATCCTTCGAGTACTCTCGACAAAATTAACCATGGCAATGCTTAGCATCCGACGAGCGCTTGAAGCAAAAACTAATTCAAATATTTAAATTTGGTAACGAGGCCACCACCATGAAATGGCTCTCACATTTGGGGACTTGCCGTATTTTAAAAGGCTAAGTTAGTAAAATCTAGCTTCATTGGAAGAAAGATGCCCTCTTGTTGCCAAGTTTGAACATTGAATTGAAGAAACAGCGTTATAAAGGCATTACTTTGCCCATATTGAGGGTTGAATTGTTGCTTCTGCCAATTCTTGTGAATCATGTACAGTTGGTCAGTGCACCTCCTCTTTGTGCTATCATTCATCCTTTAAAAAACAGTTCTTTGATGTTTTACATCGGCAATTTTTTCATGAGTGTAGCATTCTAAAGGTATATTTTTTCTATGAGCTGTTCAGTTTTCGAAAAAGTAAAAAATGTGTGTAGCAATTCTAAAATTTCGAAATATTTTTTCACTGTAACAGTAACATTCAGATCTCCATAGTTTTAAATCATCTAAATTTAGATGGCATACCTACAAATAACAATATTTTAAATTTTCTATCAATTTATTGAAGAGATAAGGTTCTAGAAGTTCATATATCAGCATAAAATTTATGACCACTCGGCATATATATTTCAAAAAATTAAGTGAATTCAGAAGGTAAAGAATGAACCTATCTGAAAATGTAGATATGTTTCTGTTCATTAGTTTAAGATTAATAAGTATTAGTGTTGTCAATTTTAAGCAGAAAATAAATAACAAAGGTTTTCCATGTATTATAATTACTCTAACGTACATACAAATTTTCCATCGTACTTTTTGGTCAAATCGACATAATTTGCTTTCCTTAGAAGTAAAGATATCAATTATGTATTAGTATAGAGTTTTTAAAATAGTTCGAAAAGGAGATGTTATTCAGTCCTGATTTAATGAATTTATATGTCATTAAATTGAAATTTTGTGAAACCACACCTACTTCTCATAGAGAGAGAATATCTTATAACCTTATATTTTTTAAAACGCATTTTTCAAAATATTTCATATATTTTATCAAACATTTGTTGCTATTTCCAATATTATTCGACGGTTACTTTCATCCATTAAAATATTAAATCATAAAATTGTGATAACTATATGAATATTTCAGTTATTCTAAATATATATAAATATATATATAAGAAAATATTAATTTGTAAATGACAGAGAATTATTTATTTTTTCCTGAAATTTGTTAAATATTATGCATACATTCTAATTCTTGAATAATAAATAGGAGTTCAGAATAAGTTATAGAGATTTTTTGGATAAGTGTTTAAATTATAATTTCCAAAGTATTGATAAATATGAAAAGCTATATTGATTTTAATATAGTAAATATTCTACATTAAATTAAGGTGTACGTTTGCTGAACATTGATATTCAAGATAACGAATGTCCACAAAAAGCTAAATTTTATTTCCCCACCTAAATTCTAAGTTTAAATATTTAAAAACTTATTATAAGGAGAAATATTATAATGAGGAATCTTATATGTATATATATATATTCACAAAGAGAGGCTTAACTAATGTACACTTGCTAAAGTATTTGCCTTTACGTTTCACTCTCTCTCTCCGCGCATCCCACGATTTCCACGGGTAAACATTTTTTCAGATTATTTAGCTGTGCAACCAATGCTGCTCTTGTTTATGTTTTCATTTACTTTTTTATGTTCATATTTGGATGATCTAATTCTATATTTTTTAAAAAAAAGAAACGAGCCTTACAGTAGTCGCATATGATGTGTAACATCTGACATGTTATCGTTGTAAATACGCAATATTAACTCAAATCCTGAAAAAAATGAATTAAGTATGATTGGAAAGAATTTTCTATCGATTAATTATATCTTTAATGAAAATTGTATTTATTTAACACAAGGAGTAATACAATTTTTTATCAAAAATATTTATTCTTGTTCAATTTGGGGAAGAGTGGATACAATAGACTTGAAAATGGACAAGTTGGGATTTCGTTAGCCATATACATTTCTCCGAATCAAACGGTTTAAAAAATTAAAGATTTCCTGCATTTTGTACTTTTACCATATACCAAAAAAAAAAGATGTGTGTGTGGTTCTGCTCTTTTAAAATAAACTATCATTCGCTTCCCATGATTTTAAGTATGATTGAATTGAGTGAGATTGAATTGAGTTTTGAATCGCGTATAATTGGAAATAATTTTCTATTGAATAATTACATCTTTAATGAAAATTTTATTTAGGAGTAATGCATTTTTTTATCAAAAGTATTTATTCTTGTTCAATTTGGGGAAGAGTGGATACAATAGACTTATGATAAGTAAAATATAACACATATACTTGTGAATTCAAAGTATTTAAAAGCCGTTGAAAAACAGCATTAATAACAGTACCACTGTTAGTTGACGAAATATTTCGATTTGTATTCATTTCCAGCTTTAGTTCATCAGTCAAAAAGCTATGAGCGGCTCAACTTCTGGCAAACTGAAGTTAAAGTTGATATCACCACTCAAAATCAAAGGAAGTGAGTGATAGTTTGATTTTAAAAGAGCAGACCCACACACCACACACATATCTATATCTATCTATCTATCTATATATATATATATATATATATATATATATATATATATATATCTTCTCGGTATATGGTAAAAGTACAAAATGCAGGAAATCTTTAATTTATTTTAACCGTTTGATTCGGAGAAATGTATACGACCAACGAAATCACTGTTTTTCCATTTTCAAATATGCATTCTGCCGCACATATGTCCCCAATATCTTGACCAGCAATAACCAGTCCACTTATTTGACGATAAATAATGTTCATGTAAGGAGTCACAACATGTGAGCTGTTTTGTTTGCTATTGGCAGCGACAGAAATTAACCTCAAAGTATGAAAAATACACGCACTAAAATATTTATTCGAATAATTCCATATTACTTACTCGTATATTCTTAAGAATGTTGAAATTTCTCAGACACTTAAGAGTAAATATAATTATTAATATAGTTAACACATATAAATTAACCTCAAATTTCTTACACTAGGAGTCCTGAGACTTAAACAATTGAGCGTAAGAATCGTAAGTTTATCCTAAATAAGAATTCGAAGTTTTTGAAATGCTAACTTTAACAAATAAAAAACAACTACCTACTAAAGTTGGGCCCGATGCGAGGGTACTAACAGACACTATCACGCGAGTTGGACCTCGATGCGAGGGTAGCGAGAGAGACCATCACATGCGCTCATAGGTCAAATCAAAAAGCGCGTGCTTACGTCTCTTCTCCTGTTACCCACTTCCGTCCCTATTGATGAAATCACTCCGAAAAAATTCGGCAATCGAGAGGAAAGATGTTACACATCAATAAAAATACTTTCACAAACATTTTTTGTATATTTTAACTCTAAAATGTAAATTTAATTTGAATATTTGAAACACGTAATAAAACCATACGCAATTTTTGAACCTGCATTGATAAAACAACTACGCATCCGGAAGATTAAAAGAAAACTTTCACCAAAGCTTTGATTCTCAATTTCAATCAAATGTAGAAAATTAATTTAATTCCATTTTTTCATTACTTTTTAGTAATTAAATACTTCAAGTACATGTTTGAGGAAGATAATCACACACATGCTGTCATCTCCCATAAAGGAGGATGGAACGTTTTACAAACACCATACTGGTAGATATGCACTTGGTTTACAGATTGGTAGAAGTAAATACACGAACAGCAGAAAAATTGTATCGCGAAAGGTACCCATTAAAAGACGCTGGACGTTTACTAATTTGCATCGCAATTTGAGTGAATACGGATCATCTAGGTAATAGGCATAGTGAGGTTGAGCCACGAGTCATTCAACTTCCACAAAAGAACAAAATGTGTTGAAGCTATTCAATGGAATCCGAACACATGCGTACGAGCCGTCACTGCTGCTGTGAAAGGATCTCAGAGTAATGTACATCGCGTTTTGTGACGGGAAGGCAAACCATTACACGCATACCATCTTCAAAACATACCACCACGAATCCTGATCCAAATTAGCAAATATCCGGAGATCCTATTCATCTTTCTGTGAGTATATTTCGTGGTACAATCTTTTTGCTGCTCATGCATTTCCGTTCACCAAACTGTAAGTCAAGTTCATACCGGCCAGCTAGGTGTTCGTAAAACTGTTCCATAATCCTGTACGGGCGATGACAGACAGCTCAATTGATTGTGGTAATGCAAGTCTGCTTCCTCCAGTGCTCTTGTGAACAACGCCACCTAGCGCCGAAGAAAGACGTTTCCAACCATTGGCAGCTATGAAAATCTGAATCCTTGTGATGTCCCCCTACCTCACCTTAAAGTTTGCTCCAATAATCGGATTCAAGTATGTCGTAGTTTATCTTTCTACGATATTTATGAATGATTGAAGTTTTAATATGGTGTGAGAAAAACAAATAAAATCTTTTTATAAGTACGTTAGTTCACATCAGTATTTGTCTCTTACCTCATGTCCTTATTTCACTTCTGTTGCTGTCTAAAGATTCTATTATATTATGGATGTAAGAGTATCTTCAATTTCAGTTCCATGATTACTTTTATCTAGTCTGTAGAACTTCTTTGAAACTACTGTCACTATTTTCGAAACATTACTGTCAGGTTACTGTTTTTAATAATACAGTTAGAGTAAATCTTTTGCTTTAAAGAGAAGTAAAACATAAAGTTTAAAAATAATTTTCACAAAAAAGATTTATATTAAGGATATTTCTAGCAAATTCATTTCAATATAAATACATTGAAATTACGCTTATATATTTAAATTTAAAAGAAAAGTTCCTTTAGTTAAAAATAAGATTAAATCTTAACATTCTTTTATACGTCTCAGTTTTTGTGTGTTGTGTGTAATCTGTGTAATATTATCATCCCTTGCATCCATATTATATTTTCTCGAACATTCATATAATATTTTCATAACCATTCAGAAAATCCATATAATATTTTGATAACCATACAATAAATCCATACATTATTTTCTCTCTCTCAGTACTATTAATTTTCATTTCATAACTGTATAAATACGTCAAATATTTTAAGTACATGTTTCACAATGCAATTTAAGTATGAGGTATGATCTGTTCTTACTCATTGTTCTAGAATTATTTAACAAATCATTCAATATTCATATAATATAGTTTGAATTTTATTGAAATAAACAGTTTGATTATTTTATCTTTATTTGCATGTTTTTATGTGTTAAATATATATTTAAATTTATGCAAGTATTCATTCATAAATATGAAGTCGTAAAAATAATTTCCATTAATTAAATCATCATTTTCACTTGTAAATTATTATGACCTGCTCTTTAAAAAAATTAGTATTTTTTACTATATTTATAAACAGAACATAAATCGTTTGTTTTACGTTTTTAAATTTTAAATTTCATTATGTCTCTTATCTATTCTGTAAAGCTTATTACGACTATTTGTGGAAAAATTTGAATATTGGCTTCAGTTATGATGAAAAATTATGAGTTATCAAATATTTTACTTTATATGGCAAAATCAAAACTATAAATAATAATATATATAAGTACTTTAATTTTAACATTTTAAACTTTGGAATTCAATTATCATTATTAATTATTAATTATCTTTATTCAATTTCCCATCACAAGGGTCAGTAATCAGACCTTTGCTGTGGAATTTAATCATGAACGATCTTCTTTGCACTATCTCAAAGTTCCAGAATTGTCATAGAATAGCTTTTGCAGATGATGTACTTCTTAATGTTCAATGTAAACACTATTAAGATGTCTGCACTTTGTCACAAAACATTCTTAATAATATTTTTGATTGGTCAGAGCTATATTAGTTGTGGAGTTTGGAATGTAGAAAAGTGTATTAAAACAGGAAACTATTTTATATATATAAAAATGTCTTTAATCAAATATTTTTTCATTGTATTTTTACCATCATAACTATGATTTTTCTGTTGATTACAGCTAATAACATGTGTAAGTCAGCGTTTCTCAAACTGTGGGGCTCCCCCTCTTAGAGGGCCGTGAGAAACATACTTGGAGGGCGCGACCATAACAAAAAGTAGAAAATAAAAGATTATTTTCTTAAAAAAACTAATAGCTTACTGAAAAGAAGCAAAACGAAATACCTTCTGACACATTAACTTTGATATAATGTACTTATAAATGTCTCAGTACTGCGCAAGGAATTTGATAATTAATTTATCAATACTGAGATCAGATTACGTTTAATAATTGCTAGTGACTTCCATGGGCTTGTTATATACAAAAATTGATACTTATCTTGATAATTTGTGTGGTTTATTATTAGAGTCGTATTGTGGCTTTACATCATAGTACAATTCGAATACTTTGTCGTTAACGATTTTTAACAGCAGTCGCCAAATTTTTTGACCTTTACGGATCAGAAAATTCATAATTTAAATCCCCCGGACCACTAATAGAATTTTTTAAGTCTTAAATTATTGTTATGAATCGAATTATGTTTCAATACATCTTAAAAAATAGCTTAACGTGATGAGTAAGTATATTCCACATTTTTCTGGGAACCAGTCAAATTGTCTCGTGGACCACTAGTGGTTCGTGGACTACCACTTTGGCGACCTCTGTTTTATAATACTTTTTTAATTTTACACATTGTAATTATTGAATTAATAAATGAATAATATAATTTACTATACGTATCTTAAAACTCCAGTAATTGCTATTGTAAGTATAATGCTAAATTTTTTCTTGAACTATTGAAAACAAATTACATTACAATTTGAGTTTATTGGTTTAAGATATCCGACTACGTTTGTGTGTGTGTGTGTGGAACCGTCATTTTAAAAAGGCACATAAATGGATAATTTTCATGATATTGAGGGTCACTTAGATTAGAATAGATGTATAAAATTGTTTTAAGGATATTGGGACAAAAAAAATTATTTAAACATAATATTTCGGCAAAAACTAACTTGGAATAATCTTTTTTCAAAATGTTCTCCTTTTGTGAAGAACGCTTCTAATATAATAATATTTTGCCTGTATATAGCTCAGACTTCTGTAGAGTGGCGCAACTATGATTTTTGAAAAATTCACATTATTTTCAGAGTTACAACCCATTGAAATAATTATCGGCGTTTTTTTCTTAAAATTTCTCCCCTCTGTTGTGTCGTAAAAATGGATAAACCCACTTCTGTTATATATTTCAAAAATTCTTGTTGAGCCTCTGTACAGAGGTCTGAACTATATATACAGGTAAAATATTATTATAATAGAAGCATTTTTCATAAAAGGAGAATATTTTGAAAATGTGTCATTCTATGTTCATTTTTTGTCAAAATAGTGTACTTAAATAATTTTTTATTGTAATAACATTCTTAAAACAATTTTATATACGTTTTCTAATCTAAGTGACGCTAAATATCACAAGTATTACACATTTATAAGCTTTTCAAAATCACGGTTCCGAACGTAGTCGGATACCTTAATGACACACGAACAATGAGTTAGTTAAAGTTTGAGTGTCTTACAGTCAACTTTTTCTAATAAATGTGTTTAGTGTCTTATGTCCTATTGCATTATTATCTTAGAGTTTCTTAAATTATTTTTAGGATTCAAAAAATCTTATCTCGGTTGCATCAAAAAATACATTTGAAAGTGATGAAGAGAATTTCTTTTTATCATCGAAAATCTAAGATATTAAATTAGAATTAGCAATTACCATACTCTCAAGACTTTAGGAATAATTCTGTGAAATATTAAATTAAGGCTTATTTCTAATTGAAAAAATTGTGCGTGTATGTGTACAGTTAACGGAGCACCACAGATCTAATACACTATTTTTGAACAAAATATGAAACAAGTAAAGGGCCAACATGAATGAAAGATATCTGGGATTTTATCCCAGAAGGGCTCAAAGTAGATTTAAGCCTTCAATGCATCCAATAACAGCTTAAGAAGTTCCATAAAGTGGGCAACTGGTAAATCGACTTTTAGGTCTCTCTTAGATTCCGGAATAGAACAGAATATCATCAAAGTGGACTTAGTGTGTTCATGTCGTGATTCTACAGAGGGATTAGGGAAAGCGATTTTTTTGTATATATATATCGAATTCTATTGCGATACATTTAAAATATAAACTTTTTTGAAAAGTATAAATAAAATAAAATGAAACAGCATACATGTATTGAAATCTCCCTTATGTAAAAGGAACGAAGAGTGTGTTTTCTAGTTCGAAATTCCGTTTAATATAATGATTTTTATATTGTAGATAAATTTGATGTGAAGGCCCAGTGGTTGAGTGGAAGCGTATCACGCTTCCAAACAACAGATTCTAGGTTGTATCTTTGAACTGGGCAAGGTCAACTCAACGTTTTATCCCAAGGAAAAAAATATCAACAGGAAGTGTTGACGCCAACTAAAAATATAATTCAACACATTTTTTTTTTATTATTATTATTTTTGTTTCCTGTCTTTCTTACTCATTTTTTTTTCCTTTTGGTCTGTTTGGTTAAATTTCTTCTTATTTTTTTTTTTTTTTAAATTTGTAAGAAAGTGGGAATATGTATATTCTTTTTTCCTTCTTTTATACTCCTTATGTTATTATTATTTTTATTATATTTGCTTTGTATATTTGTATTACTTTCACGCACACGTATGCATGTAGTGCAGTTTCCGTTAAATTTGTATTTTGTCATTTTACTGTCTTCTAATGTTTATAAAATGTAAACTTTGATTTTTTTTTCTATAAAGTCTGGACGTGGGAGTGGTTGTTTTCCGAGGGATCGGTTTGTAGCTCTAAACCCTTTTCGGGGAGCTCGGTTCCTTTGGG
Source organism: Trichonephila inaurata madagascariensis (assembly GCA_019973955.1). Classification (NCBI taxonomy): domain Eukaryota; kingdom Metazoa; phylum Arthropoda; class Arachnida; order Araneae; family Nephilidae; genus Trichonephila; species Trichonephila inaurata. The sequence goes on along the minus strand of BMAV01014171.1, from coordinate 142,699 downwards.
CATTCCTCCTCTTCCTCCTGCAGTGCGTCGATAAATGGGTACCAAGCTTGCTTGGGTACTGGGGGTCTCGCTTCGGACTGATCACCTGATCGGGACATTTGCTCATGCACCTCAGCATTCATTGGTCACGAATACTGGGATGTGCACAGTAGGCCCTGACCCTCATGGACTGTTGCGCCACAGAGTTTGAGTTTAGGTAAATTAGATATAAAATGTTCAATTTTCTTTACTATACCATTCCTCTGTGTTGAAAACCTTCATTTCTGAACGAAGTATGTATATATATCACAAAAAAGTATTAGTTCTACATTACCTAAAAAGGAATGATGAATGAAATATCCTAAGTTAAGTTTGCATATTAATAATCTGAAGATATCCAAAAAAAAAAAAAAAAATGAAAAGCTGTTTCAAGTTTTAGAAGATAGAGGGGGTGAGTGAGAAATTTATGCAATCCCCTGTGTTTTTTAAATCCACTGGAATATTTTATACGCGATTTGTAAGTTTCCATAACTTGGAAATACAAGGTAAATTGCGATTTCATAAGTCTCAATCCCTATACCCAGAACTTGTTTCTATCTGTCTCATATTTTATACCACCATTTTCAAAAATAAATTGCTTCTCCTTCTCTCACTATTCCTTAATTGTTGAGTTTTGATAGGAAATTTTTATCGCTTATTTTAGTGTTCATACACATTTCAAACATTGTTCAATATCTTAGAATTAAAATAATTATCAGTAAAGAAAAACTCATATTTGTATAAGGTATTTCGCTTTATCCGGACATTTAAAATGTTGTGTCTCAAAAAGAAATAATGTGTTATATCTGCAGTGAAGTTATAAATGAACGTCTATTGTAATCGTAATTTAATGTTGGGACCGAATATACCTATTCCCGCTGATAGTGCCTATGGAGCAGTATGAATTAGTTTACCTATGTTTCGATTAAATGAAAATACATAGCTAGTGTTAAATTTCAAAACAGTATTATCCACATTGCTAATTCTGAAGTTAAATTTGTAATAAGTAGCCATTAAGTCGTTGGTATTCTTTTTCTATTACCGACCATTTGATTTTCCACAAATTTACAAAAAATTATATGTTAAATTCATTGCTTAGAGAGACAATGAGTACGCAAAACTTTCAATTTATCCTGCAATTAAAGAAATGTACAGATAGGAAGAATGAATTAGAAATAACATTTTAATCTCTTTGTCACGTAGTGGCTGTGTGTTCACAATACAAATATCAGTCCTTATTTCAGTTTTGAAATATTTGTTATTACAACACCAATGCACTCTACATTAAATATTCATTAACAATTTTCTATTTTGTGTGGATGGCATGCCTCTGTATTTCGGAACTCCTCAATCACCCAAAGTATTTAACAGACTGACTGAATTCCCCATCGGAAAGGCTGACTTCGGTTAATGTTAAATAATAGGATCCACATTTGAAATATTTTTCAGATATAAAAGTAATTAAACATTAACATTACATTCTGGTTTCACTATCCTGTAGAGAACCACTTATTTTATCGTACTACTCATTTTTTTATCCTATTCGACACATTTTTTTTAAATGTGTTTCGGATTATTTGCCCTATACCGTAATGCTAAATGAGCTATCCCTTTGCATGTTAATAGGAAAAATTACTTATTTATGAAATGTTTTAAAATTTTAAAAGCGCTATATTATAAACAAATTTATGAGTTACAATGACACAATTTTTTATAAAAATTCAGGCGTTTTTCTGTCCCAAAATGTGCTCCGCGTTAAGTTCACGCTCTCATAAATATGGCGAAAAGACCCTTTTAAGGATTATTTAGGAGCAAGGCACCACACATATATTTATTGCTGCATTGCAGTCAATAATTAACAAATATGTTAGAACAAAAGGTTCATATTTTCGATTTGTTGCGCTGATTTTAGACTATGGTCTCAAACATAAATATCTTGTCGATATAAAATAATGCAAATTGTTTCTAGAAAAATAATAAAAACAATCGTTTCTAAAATAAATTAAATATGAGAGTGAAAAGTAAACTTCAAGTTAAGAACTGAAGAGTACTAATATGAGCACAAAAATAATATCTTAAATGAAAAAGAAAAGTTACATTTTGGCTTACTCAAAAGATATATTTACAAATATGTATGCATTATACATCACTTTAAAGAATAATAACTCCCATTACTTCAATTTTTCTCACACTTCCCCCTCAGGGGGCTCACCTTCTTTAGGTGGGTACGGGTGTCACAATCCCGAGGTAATCTAGTGATCTTTTCCTTTTCCCAAGGGGTTTACTACCTTTGGTAAACACGGGTGTCACGACTCCGGGGTACCCCAGTGATCCTTTTCTATTTTCGACCCTCTATCTTGTCATCCAGTTTCTTTTCTTTTCCCGTCCAGACCACAAACCTACAAATGTTTGGCGCAGTATAGCCAAAACTGGCTCTTGAGCCATAAAACACCAAACTCAACTCAACTCAACTTTTCTCACACTTCAAACTTTTGTATTAGTGAGATTTCATTATAGTAAAATGCAGGTACATTAAACTGTTTTATAGTCTCCATTAATGCTTTATATTGATAGATTTGATGAAGTTCATCTTAATAAAAATCTAGATAATATGTCATATTTTGAATCATACTTCTGTTTTTTGGAACATTAGTAGAAACAAGCATAAAAGGGTTAACTTGAAAAACAAAACTAATTTATAATTACATGATTAAATAAAGTCTCCATAAATAGATATTATAATGTGTTTGAATATGTTTCCACCAAGATAATTATTCTTTAAGGTATCTATTCTGCATAAGCGCACCGAATTGAAAAACATTTAGTATGTATCATATCATAAGGCATTGTTCATATTTCGATAATAATTTTTTTCCTCATTTCGACTTCTGCAGTAGAGGAGTCTTGAAGTTAATAACCATGTATTACCAAGATGGATAGACAATAAGATCAATCGATTAACACAGGAGAATCATCAGATAAGAAGGAAAACAAAAGCAAAAAAAAAAAAAAAAAACATTGCAGTCATTCGTATCATCTGAAAGAAAAAATACGTAGGATTGTTGAGGAATCACATTGGAAATAAGGAATAAATTGTTCTTGGCAGAGGTAAATATCAGACAATAATGGCAATAGTTGGTTTTGAGAAATAGTATTTGATTTGATTAAGTAAATGTTCCATAGAATCTCTTCACATCTTGATGAG
>BMAV01014171.1:0-129476 GCA_019973955.1 Trichonephila inaurata madagascariensis | reverse complement strand
ATTTGATTAAGTAAATGTTCCATAGAATCTCTTCACATCTTGATGAGTTTATTTTATCACCTAAGTCAAATATATAAATGATGATTTTATATAAAAATAATACAAAGATTTTTATCTTGGGAAAGAAAGTAGCAATGAGAAACAAATCAAAGAATTTTTTATTTGTATTTGAATAGAACTTGTACGATTATTTTCCACTTATTTGAATTAAAAAAGTACATAACAAATAAAAACAAGCAAAAACTCAACTTACAGAGGATGACCGTATTTTCGGAACTATCTAGAAATATTTTTCTAGACATTTCTGAGGAATATATATAACCAAACTAATGATATCTCATTCTATGCAGTTTGTAATAGTCATCAATATATTCTCTCCACTCAAAATATTATAAGGTTTAAATCAAAATATTGTTATAAAATTAGCTTTTAGAGATTCGTCTGTTGTTTGTTAAGTATTATTTAAGTAGTAATTATATTATATAACAAAAAATTTCATAAATTTCACTTTGTTTACCTTTTTAAATTAATATATAGTTTCATATAAATCCTCTTGTTGCATGCAGCAAAAGTAATATTAATGCAACTAGTAATAAGAAACTGTAACTCTTAGGTGATTCGATAATTAATAAAACCATGTTGATATATATGTATAAGAACATTTTTATAAAACATTTTTTGTCGTAAGAAACTAAGGACTTCTAATTCAATAACTTTATTGCGTCTAGCATTATATGAATTGGTTATGACAGTGCTTCTAAGACTTTCAATATCTGCGACCCAATATTCAATCAAAGTTTTCATCACGCCCCCTCCCCCTTCAGGCAATAACAATGTATTGAATTCAATAACACTATACTTTGACTTTAAAGCTACAATACAACTTTAGTCTCTTAAAGGCCACCAGCGTATACAAACATCTCGCTCAGCCAAGACGTTAATTGCCTCTGACGTATATATACGTCTTTCCGACGTACTATCTTCTCTGAGCACAGCTATCCATAAAATTATTTCAAGGGCTTTGGAATGCAAAAAAAGCAGCTTGACAGTGTTTGAGAAGGATTTACTTATTAGGCGTTACTTTTTGGGCATCCGGACTGTAAAACAGTCCTCAATCCTATGTCAGGATAGTCTGTGATGTTGGACATGACGAAAGTGGTGTTTTGCATTCTGCTGAGTGGCATGACGGCGATTGGTCGAGCGATGGGATCCGGGAGGCATGGCTTTGGTTCTTCATCTGGGTGAAAAAGTAGTTTGATTATTTGCTTGGGTGAGAGCTTAGAGGCTGATCTCTGTGATTTACTTATTTCAGAGGATTTGCTTATTTATATTACTTCTTCCACCCTCCCCCGCCAATACATCACATACGCGCACCTACGTGGAAAAACGGTGATATTGGGAAGCAAATCGTGTAATTTTCAATCGACAGTTAAGAAGTTAATTATAAGCGGTACAAATTATCAAGATAAGCGTTAGTTTTTGTATATAATTTTATCAATGACAAGCCCATTGGGTCACTGATAATTGTAAAACTGGTTCTTAACTTAGTATTGTAACATTAGTTATAAAATACATTGTACAGTACTGATACATTTATAAGTGTATAACATCAGTGTAATTGTGTATTTTATTTTTTATTATGTTAGAATGTATTTTGTTTGTTTATTTTCAATAAATTAATAATTTTTTTAAATAATCTTTTGTTATCGAATCTTCAATAGACTCGCCCCCCCCCCCTCGTAGAGTTATCACGCCCCCCAGTTGGAGAAACGCTGTGTTATGATCATTTTTCTGTAAATGGTAAATTTTGCCTCTTTTTTTTTCTGATGAAGCTTTTAAAATCCATAAACTAAAAATGGACACAAAATACGCAAGTAAATTTGTATTATGTGTGTGTGCTTCATTTTTCATTATTAAAAAATTCCTGCAGTAAGGCATCTTACATTCCTCATGAAAATAATCAATAAATCGAAATTTCCAACTTTTGACAAACGTCAAAATCTATACCTTTCATGAGTGTACACTGTTATGTTCAATAACAGTAGTTCCAGGTTCGATCTACGAAAAACTAAACATACAGTTGAAAATGGTTTTAATTGCCATTCATGCTACCAGCTGTATACTGAATATCAGCGAAGATGTGTTTTGGAATGAACAGAGTGATGTTGGAAAGAAATCCTGTGCACTATCAATACTCATGTATCCCACCTGTAGTTGAAAACCCCGGTAAATTAAAAAGTACGCAATTTGAGTTATAAGGACGTTTTTAAAATCTTAAGCGGAATACCAACATTAAGATAAATCAATCCTGCGTAACGATACCTCCAACCTTCGGCGAGAAATGGCGCGAAAAGTTGCTTTAGTTGGGTGGCGTCACACCATACGCCGCGAATACTATCCCTTCATTTTTAGTTTACTTCCGGTCTTTGCGGGTGAAGGCCACTTAAATACTGGCTGATTTTGAGTTGCAAGAGTTTATGCGAAATACATTAGGTAAGTTGCATTTTCTATTTAGAGATAATTGGGTTTTGCTGAATTTCATTGATAATATTATGTGGTTATTTTGAATTGCGGGTGTTTTGATGATATTATAACGCAATATATTTTTTTCATTATTTCGATTTACTGACTTTTACATAGCAGAAAAAGTAAATTCCGATTTACGCTGGTTTTGTTGAATGAAAGTTTAACTATGTGTTTTTGTTTGTTTTATTAAAATGAATTACTTTTCGTACAGAAATTTGCTTACTTGTGATGTTTTCAATCTTGTCTTTGATTTATTTGAAATTTGGACAGTCAATACGAGGATAATTAATATTTTTCGAGTTGCCACAGTTAACATGATTTGGTTTTTGTTTTTGTATTTATTTTAGAACAATGAAAGGTCAAGGGAAACAATTTTTAGAGTTGATAGACGCCAAAAGGGGGTTCTGACCAACCTAAGACATTTAAGGATGCATTAACACCTCAATCATGTAGCGCGGAAATAGTAAATGAGCCTGAGGGTGCCAGCTGAGACTTAGAAGTCAGTTGTGTCTGAATCGTTTGTGAACTTTGACGAGCAGTCTACGAGAGCTGACGAGCAACGAAGAGTTTATAGACATCAGTACGTTATCTCTCCGAATAATAGTGGCGATGAAAGCTATTTCTTGGCGACTCTGATGCAGATCAGCACTATGAAAACCTAAGTCTCAAGAGAAAGGCTATTTTCTCTCCTACACGTACATCCTCTACTCCAACACAAACATCGCAATCTCGCTCCCTTTCATCTTTGTCCAGCAGTTCAAGTGCATCAAGCTCGAGCAGGAGCTCAAGCAATAGCTTAAGCAGAAACTCTATGAATTAACATAACGTCACTAACTCTAATAGCGATGCTCAAAATTTAGACGAAAATGCTACTTTAGAACTCAATGAAAATAACATTTTGACTCAAAATACTACGGTAAATGAAGAAACTCTAGAGGAAGAAATAGTTACCCACGGTAAGAAGCTAAGAAATCCAAAGACATGGAAAGTCAATACGGTCTATCCCCTCAAAAATTCAGGAAAGTCGTATAATTCTCGAGGTAGGTTAAAAATAGAAATCCCTGCTCACAAAATACAACCACCATGCGGTGAAAAGTGTGGATTGAAATATAGTACCAAATTTGACTCAGCAGCTCGACAAATATTGTTTGATGCATTTTGGGGACTTGGGGATCTTCAACGACAGAGGGAGTATATTGTCCGACATACCCACGAAATTAAGCCGAAATACCGATACACATGCACGGAAAAATACCGAGCTCTAAATACAGACTTCTATTTTGAAGAAAATAACTCACGCATTCGTTTTTGTTTAATTTTGACAAACCAATGATTAAACTGTGCTTTATAACTTGAGGGTATTGAGACAATTAAGATAGAAAACAGTAAAGACTGATGTCGTTTTAAGCACGAATTATTTTAGTTTGATATTTTTTATTAATGTAGGTAGGTACCTACTATTATTTCAGTAATTGTGCTAGATTTAACTTTATTTTTCTAACAACATCTAACTTTTTTTAATTGGTCGGTGACTACGCTCTCGAATAATCGTTTAAACATGTTTTTTGTCAAATATTGCTATTGATTTTGTTAAATAAAATTTGTTGAAAAAACGCCGGATATTTATGCATCAACCCAATATATTTGGTCATGATTTCTAACTAACTCTTACGCATAATTTTCTTAGTACTGATTTATAATGTGTATTATTATTTTCTATAAAATGTGTAGATATGTCTAAAGTAAATTCCTATACTATATCATGTGGTACAGCCCCTTTTTGGTGACCGTATCTTTTATTGTCAGCGTGAGCTAGAGGTGTAGGGTTTACGAAAGGAATAGACATTTTAAATTCTTAATATGACTTTATTAAGAATAGAACTTAAATGTCTAACAATTTAGATAAATTTAAATGAGTGAGAATCTAGAATGAACGAACACACAGTGATTGTTAAACCGAATCACGTAATTTAGACCACTTTCTCTATGTTATAATTATTTTCCGCTTGCTCTTACTTCTAATAATATTACAAGTCTTAATATCAAATAATCAGTCCCACCTTAATCCAACTAAGATTCGATTTCTATATGGAGACGTCTGGGCACGTGTGCAATGGTAGGCACCTTGTATTACTCGTTTACTTTCCAGGTAACTTCACTTGTATCTCTTCAAACATAACTTTCCCCCAATTGCCCTTTCGCCTACTGAAACTTCTGTTCTTTTAAAGGCTATCTTATTTGCATTTCTTGTTCACATTTCGCTTCTTGGGTTTTGGTTGGAAAAGAGTTGCCATTAATCTCTGCCACCAAAGAACCCAGAGGTTATGTTAAAGAAAAGACGCGTGAGCCCTACAAAATCAAAAAAATCAAATCAAATTATTTTGTGCTTTTTCAAATCTTAAAGTATTTACAAAGCCCAAAAAAATTTTTTTTTGTTCCTTTTATGAAACTTTAATAATAAAAGCAGATACGTAAGCAAGATGGACTAAGAAGTTAAAACAAGACATTTTGTGAACCACAGTTCTTTTTTATTACTTTCTCATTTCAGCTATTCTTATATTCTGCCTTACCTTCAGGGCTTGGCCAGCCATATTTCAACAGGATAATGCTCGACCACACATGGCACGCAGTGTCCAAAGGTTCTTCGTCAATCACCAGATTGAATTGCTTCCCTGGCCGGCTCGCTCTCCAGATCTTTCGCCGATAGAAAACACGTGGTCCATGTTTGCTCAACGATTGACCCAGATTACACCCCCAGCTGCCACGCCAGATCAACTTTGGAAACGTGTGAAAGCTGCTTGATCTACTGTACCCCAAGAACACATCCAAAGTCTCTTTGAATCAATGCCGAGGCGTGAGGCAGCGGTGATATCCAACAATAGCGGCTTCTTTGGCTACTGATTCTGGCAGGAACCACACTTCACAAAAGTCTATAAATTTAATCCTTTGATACTTGGTCAACATATTATCTACAAAATAAATTTTACTGTGCTATCTCTTGTCTTTCTTGGTGTTGCATTTACGGTGTCCAGCAGTGTACATAAAGCTAAAAAGTAAAAGTAGTAAAGAATGAACACTACCCAAACATGAAATAACTCAAAATACTTCAATCTTATTTTTGAGGTGACAAATAATGTAACTCTTTTTTCTTTCAGGTAAAGTAAAATAACTCCATTTAGTACACAAAAAAGTTGCTTAACGCTAGTATAATACTAGAGTAACTCAAAAATTGTATTTTGTTCTGGTTCTAAGCAGACAATCTAGAAATGAGTTAGTTAAATCAGCTTTATAAAATGTTAGCTTCATGCTTGTAATATTAGAATCGGGATATTTCTCATAGGTTTTCGAAAATCAGTTTTTCTTAATTTCTCAAAATTGAGATATTTTGACTTACTTGGGTTTTTATCTAGAGGTGCGTTATGTCAATAATAGACCGTTATGCTCAGGAGTTGTAATTCCTTTGGTATTCGTTTTTCTTAAAGTCGTGGTACACATATACATAATAATGCCACGCTGGTGAGATTATAAACCCTTATAAGGACTCGTTTTGTTGTGTTGTAATTCTTTCGAATATATTATTCAAAAACTTAATGCACCGTCTCAAATATACGTTCCTCTGAATTATCATCAAAAAAATGTTTCCATTCTAGTCTCATAGAACACTTTGAGACTCAACTGGAAGACATTCAAAACCATTCAAGGATATTGTATATTTATCCTTGCCAGTTGAGAAAATTTGGCGAGAAATCAAGCAGCGCATCATTCTGAAGTTCTAGGCTAGGTTCCCGTTTGCATTCGCTGTAAAGAGTATATACAGCTTATGCTTATCTATTGAAACAACAACACTACGAATTAAATATTAAACACAGCTATACATACTATACTTATAATAAGAAGTGTTTCTAGAGAATTCTAGTTTTAAGTACTTAACATTCATGGGAAAAATAATTATGAATAAAAAATGTGGAAAAGACATAAGAAATACTGATTTATACTAATTTCTACATAGTATGCTACTCATTAAATAAAATAATGAGTATAGATTACTGACAAATTCAAAGTAATATCAAAGAAGTATATTTCTGCGAAAATTAACTTTAACTATTCACAAAATCTTCTTCAAATGTCGTTGTTATCCAGAATCAAACAACAGTTTTATGCCATTTTTGAAACATATAGCCTGCTTTTCCAATCCTTTAATGAACAAAAAATTTAAATAAAACTCAAACTGACAAGGAATATTCTCTTTAATATCATCATAATATCACATAGCCTGACTTAACTTTTTTATTTAAAAACCAATAATAATTGCTTTTAAATCCATTTATCAGCCTATCACTATCATTCCTAAGTCCCATGCTGAGAAAAGGCCACTTAAGAAGCCAACTCTTTGTTTCAGTTGAAATCGAAACGCTAATCAAAAAAGAAAGTTCTGGCTAATCTAGAAGAAAGGTAATTTCATACTTTTGAATGGAACTGGAAATTATGTTACAGGAAATAAAATGACGGGGTTAGTATGAACTGACATAAAACTCGAAGTGAAATAATTAACCCACCATTGTAACTGAAGAAATGAATCCTTACGCTTCTATTTACTTCCATCAAATTATTAGAATGCTATTCAAATACGATGGGATTTAAATTAATTGAACATACATTTTTTTTTAATTTTGTATTGCACTGCTGGATATATTAAGTTTCACTATTGTTGAGATCTTGTAAGGCATTTATTGCTCTAGTTTTACAGTGGTAGTAGTTTTAAAAGTTTGAAATTATTATATATTTGTTTTAAAGAATTCATTTCAATTGTAATTTACACACACACATATATATATATATATATATATATATATATATATATATATATATATATATATATATATAACTTTTTAAGCTTTAATATTAAATATATGTCCTTATTAAATTAATCATACAAATACATAATACAAATAATCAAACTTACTAACTTAAATTTTTAAAAATTCATATATTAACCACATTTATTTTATATATTTAATGATGGAAACCATATAATTTACATAAATATTCTTAATTCAACATTATTCTTTATATCAATTAATAAAATTCGATAGTATGATAAGTACACATAAATGTCTACTAAAAGTGTGAAATGTGAAAATAATTTTAAATAAAAGTTGTTAATTTATATTTATTAAAAACTAATAAAATTTAATGAGCATTAAAGAAGATTTTGGATTTTGAGTATGGTAAAATAGTTGATGCATAGAGGAATTTTCCAAACATACTAATGCGAATTCCAGAGCAGATTCTGCCCGTATTCCATCAAATCACCGTTTTTTTAAAACTTGATTCATACTTTCAGAGGAGTTTCAGCATTTATGGTAGTTTAAAAATTTTTTAAATATTAAGTTACTGCTGTTACATACGTATTTAAATTCATGCGTATTCAACTAACTGAAATTCATAAAAATCGTAAAACCATAAAGAAATCCTTATATTTTACTGAAATTTCACTAATTAAATGACTGGATACAAATAAATGATTAAATATGTCGAGAAATACGTTTCATGTCAAAAATTAGTATTTTGTAAAGCCACCACACGTGGTAATCAGTGCTTCCATACGCAGTGGCATCAATGCACAAACAGATTATGAATCTCTCTACCTGAGGATAGTACTTCATATTGCTTCTATACGAACCCTGAGTTCAGCCACATTAGCAATGTGATGAGCATCGCGAGCAAGATATCTATCGTCGAATCCCACATACGTTCAAGTGGTGACGTATCGAATGAATAAATAGCCCAAGGAAACGAATTGTATGCGTTGGGCGGAAAATAAGATATCAGTATCGGAGCAATATGTGAACAGGCAATATCTTGCTGAAATACAGGTTCAGCAATGGGTTGAAGGAAATAATGGCATCTGTTTCCACAACTGCTGTTATGTAAAATTGGCTGGTGAAATTGAACCCAATTCTTATCAAATGTGATTTTTTATATTATCCAATGGAATCCTAAGCCAAAAAGCTTACAGTTTTTTTCAGTGCGTCGTTGTATAATGCAGTCCAGAACATAGCATGGGTAATGTCTAATGCGGAGGCGACCATCACCATTACTGAAATTGAAGCTGGATTCGTCCGAAAAGACGAGATACCAATTGAAGCACCCAATTGTATGCTTATGAGTTTATTATAGCCTCAAGAGCCGATGTTTTTGAGTCCGAAGAAGCCAACTGAAATCTTGCATACAGATCACGGTGCAACAGGTTCCGACGAATTGTTGAGGCAGAAAATGAAATACCTGTAACTGTGCTCCAACATTGTGCAAGCTGTCGAGACAATGTACTTCATTCATACAATACCATACAAATTAGGATTCTGTAATTCCGAGCTGATGTAATCCATTGATACTCCCTGCTGGATTTCTGAATGGTTTTCATCTTCATTTTACTGCTTCCATACTCGCATTTCTGTAGTTGGATATTTCACACCATCCAAGTTGTAATTACATAGTAAGACTCCTTCCCCTTCACAAAAAACGTCCTTGTTCAAACTCTGTTACTTGTATGTAAGGGAACTGTCGGCATAGAGACATAATGACTTTTAATTATAAATTTACCACCGGCCAACAGCAATCAACAACTTTTAATCTCTCATTGCAGCTCTCAATTTATATAACTAGATCAGTTATACAAGATGCTTTGTTCAGCAAACGCATGCGTTACGACTCTTAATTTGAAATTTCATTTGAATACCACATCGTAATTAGTATTTACGAAAGTTTCATCTTAGTTGCGTGATTATACGCCATGATGTTAGAATCTCTTATAAACATAAATATATACATACATTCACAAAAATTATTTGTAGCCTGGAAGTTGGTAGATAATGTCAATGACAATGGCCCCTCAGCTTTTTGTATTTCTTTTTGTACTAAACTGATCATTTTTCTTTAAAATAAAAATGGAATAAAATATACTTATATATTTCAGGCAAAGCATGAACTTTTAAACAAAGCAACAGTAATCCAGAACATAAGGCAAATTATTTAAAAAAAATAATTACATATACATATTTGAAATATGCATTACATAAATATTATTAAAAAAACCATGGGAATTCTGTACTTTAAAATCAAATCAAATAATGAACAAATTACAGATTTAGTACTAGAAGATCTTTTTGATGCAGATAAAGGAACGTCGCTGTGTTTCCACTCCTTACCTTTCTTTCTAGTGTCTGAATCATATAGATAAATAATCCAATATTCCTCCAAAGGTGCTAGGTGACTAAAATGCCACACACACACACACACTTATATATATATTCATCTTCCTCTAAAATATTTATTACCACTCTTTACAAATCACATAGTAATTTGCTACTGCAAAGGATTCAGTTATCGTGGCATCCAGCGTACTGAAATTTTCGACATGTGCAGTTCTTTGCGATCATAAACTGCCCAAACTCTAATCATTATAGAAAATAGGGGAAATGCTTCGTTTCCTTCACTGTGGCAATATTTTTCCTAAGTAATGTTCTTAGATCATTTATGAGGGATATGTGGCCATGTGTGAAAATTTCCTTTTCCATCTCACTACAATATTATAGGATGAACTCTACCAGTTTTATAAGCAACCATTATTTTATAATGCATTTGCTGAGCACTGTTACCTTTCAAAGGAAGAAGAATTTAATCAAACTGCCAGCCTCTATCTTCTCAACATACTACAAGTTTCTTCAATCTACGGCTTCCTGAAACCAAACCAATTAACATTAAAATCTGCTATTTACAACATTATGTAAATAACCATCAATTAATGTGAAGAATCATTTTTATCAAAATACCTCGAGGTGTTATTTCTTGGTGATAATGAACTTAACAGTACCTCAACCTTTATTCATTTTGAACAATTCGATTTGGTCGTTCTTTAATATCCAGACCCCATTTGTCTGACAATTTTAATTAATTTGGGGATAAAGGTACGCTGAAAAACTCCAGAAAATTTTCCTGTGACTTATTTTTGATTAAGTCTTTTAACACGAAAGAAAGGAAAAAAATACGATACGATATATGTTGAATGATAAAATGTCTTAACTACTTTAGATTAGATGTAAGTTTGCATTTAATTTCTCAGTATACAAAATATATATTTTTACTTTTAAATTTAAGTTTCGAAATTCATTTTATTTGCACATTCTATTCGGCAACTAAGAAAAGTAAGCGAATCACTCAAATACATTTTAAATAAAGTTCACTAAAAAAATATTTTCGACAAATTACTTTCTCTACATCATGACTGAACATAAATTTGATGCTCGTGAAAAGAAAGGGGCAGAATTAATTTTTCAAAGAAAGCTACAACATAATTTCTGAACTGCAGAGAAATGAAAAATCGATATTTATGGATGTAATATACTCGCCACTTAATCTTTTCATGCTTCCTTATCTATGTGAAAAAGTAACTACGCCCAACCGCAAAATGAAAATTTAAAAATCCCGATAACTCTTCAAGAGTTATAAAAAAAGCCTTCACCCTGAGCAGCTTGCACCATCGATTTTGGCTTGAAATGTATATCATTTTCAGATAACAAAGGCATCTTTAAGACATTTTTTACTGTTCTTAGATATCTAAGATACTTTGTCAGCAAGTTAATGACATAAAGAAGACCAAAAGTTATGAAAAAATGGAAAATTGAAGGATTAGCTAGGGCTATTTATTTTTACTCTTCCCAGTTAGCTTTCTGAGGAATATTAAGAGATAAGAAACTAAATTTACTCATTTATAAAATGCTTTTCTTTACACTGTTTGTAAGTGAAGGATTTAAATTACAGAAACAAAAGGATTATCTAAATTTAAAATCATTTTTTTTCAGATTTAAATGCTGAATTTAGTTAGAGTATATTTAGACTAAAATGTAGAGAATTTTACTTATAATTAAAAGAACTTTCTGATTTGAACGATTGACACAACAATAAACTATAAAACTTATAATATCCGTATACTTTCTTAAGTTAAGTTATAATTGTAATTTTCAAACATGATGGTTTGTTATATGCTTCAAAATCAAGGGACAAACTGCTTTGAAAGTATTGTAAATAGCCTCTCACCCCTAAAAATATCTTTTAAAACCTAATCAGTTTTAATAAAGAATAACAGACTGATTATTAGTTCAAAATTTATATACAACTGTATTTTCTAACAAATTTATTTACCATATAATATTTAGTAATAAACTGAAACATATATTGTAAAAATTTAAAACAATCCATTATTTTTTTTTTTTTATTCCACACTAACAGCTTTGTATAAACTGTTCGTATTCCGAAATTCTGATGTTTTTACGCTATTTTCAATACTTAACTCTTTAATACAGGATTATAAAATATATTTATTGATACATTTATACTGTCAATTTCAACATATATTGAGGAAAAAAAATAGTTACTACACTTTACACAAAAATGTGTATTTCTACTCTAGCTTTACTAGTTCGCATATAAGGTAAGCAGCGCAAGCAAAATATTTAATTTTAATCTATGATTTAAAACGATAAGTTTAAAATTTTCATTTTGGATAGTATTCTTTAAGCGTTGTTTTATAATACATTAATTGGATTCTTCTTCTTTTCAATAGTTTATTCGTAGATTGTATTGAATATCGTATCAACATGAATGAAAATTCATCAAATATGAAAGACTTCACTCTAAAACATGAAATGAAGACAACTATCACTTGTAAAACATGAAAAAAATAGTAAAAAGCGTAGATTTGGAGGAAAAGAAAAAGAACGAGAGAAAGAATACTGTATTTTCATTTATTCTATTTATGTCAATTAAGAGTTATTAGTATAAGTTCAAATAAATTTTTAAAAATAATCTAATTTTAAAATTTAAGAAAAAAAAAAGAGACTTATGTAGGGAAAAAAGGGCAATTTGATTTCCAGTTACAGACCATTAGGGATTACTTCTGTATACAGGGGGTTCCGAAACTTGACGGGTGCTGCGGTGGCCCAGTGGTCAAGGTATCGGATCAATTTTATACATGTATTCTAATCTAAGTGACACTAAATATCATGAGAATTATCCATTCATGCGCTTTTTTAAAATCACGGTTCTGAACGTAGTCGGATATCTTATAAGCCGGTTTGAGAAAAAAAATGTTATCTAACTTTGACACATTATAAAACGAAACAAAACATTACATACTACTCTAAGCAATTTATTCCAAAAGATGCTCCGTTTAGTGACAAATCCAAAATGGTATAACACTTGCTACATTTCTATTCATAACAATCACTGTCATTTTGTTTTCTTTTAAAAAATGACTATTTTAAAATACTAAAAATTTTAAGAATGTATCTCAAATGAAGTAATACATTTAAAAATAAAACGCAAGCAGATTTTTGTAACATATTAATAGAGTAAATGTTCGTTTACCTTTTACACGAATGCAGTTTATACACCTTTTTAAAAGTGACCGCTTAACAAGTTGGGAGTAATTAGTTAAGATTATTTTATTCACTGCTTCACCAATCCTTTGCCGCGGTTCGGTACGCTTTTTGGATTGGTTTTAAATAAACTTTTTTTATGCAGCCCCAGTAAAAGAAATCCATGAGGTTTAAATGTGGTCATGACATTTATCCAGTTTTTCATGAACTTGAACCTAGGTAGCCAATCCAATTTCTGGGATATTCCATGTCCAAATGCTCCCATACAGGAATACAGGACGTGTATAATGCGTTGGCCTTCCGTATTGTTGAAACCACATGTTCCTGCAGATGTTAAATGACACATCTTCCAGCAAGTCAGGCAAATTGTTTCGAAGAAAATTTAAATGTCTGTCTCAATTTAAACTTTTGGGTAACTCGAACGGTCCAAATATTTTTCCGTTTAATACTCCAGTCCATATGTTGATTTCAAATTAAAATTTGGACCGGTATTTATGCATTTAATGCGGTTTTTCCATTGGTCATTCCTGTAAGTTAAAATATTGGTACCTAAGATTCAGTTTTTTTAAATAATATCACATTGTTTAAAAAAAATGGCAGTAATTGTCATGGATAGAAATGTAGCAAGTGTTGTACCATTTTGAAATTGTCACTAAAAGTGCCATCTTTCGAATTAACTTGCTAAGAGTAATATGTTATAGTTTTCTTTTTATGAAGCGTCAAGTTTGGTGACATCATTTACTCAAACCAGCTTAAACTACTATAATTTTAACTAAAACAGCGAAAGTTTTACTGCATTTGGAGCTGTGATTAATGGCATTGCTATAAAAGATCCCGTTAGGGAAAAAAAAATCACACTGAAAATGTAGAATTTACAAATATCTATTTATGTGATGGAAGGTATCAACAAAGGTGTTTCTAAAATGAAGATGTTCTGTAAATAAAAAAATGCCCTGTACCATATCGGAATCTCAAACAAAAGGGTCAACTTTTGAGAAACTTGCCTGGTGTAACGAACATTGTTCGACACCAGTTGATGAGGTCAGAGATCAAGAGCGAGTAGTGGCACTGCCTGAGTTAGTAGGGGAGAAGGGTTTCCTGGAATCCATTCCCCCTACGATCCGAGATAGACTCCCCCTCAGCGGGCTCACCTTCTTTAGGTGAGTACGGGTGTCACAATCCCGAGGTACCCTAGTGAACTTTTCCTTTTCCCAAGGGATTTACTGTCTTTGGTAAACACGGTTTTCACGAACCCGGGGTACCCTAGTGATCCTTCTCTATTTTCGACCCTTTTTGTTGTCATCCCATTCTCCCTTTTCTTCTTTTCACGTCCAGATCACAGACAACAAATGTTTGGCGCAGTATAGCCGAAATCGGCTCTTGCGCCAAAAAAAAAACCACAATCATCATCATGATCACCGCGATAGACTCCTCTAAAAAGAGCATGCGCGAGGACCGTTGTTAGGGTCCGGTTGGAAGCATAGAGCAGAAACGGAATCCGAGTATCAAATGGTTATTTTTGTATGTTCTTGTAAATAAAAGTGTATATTTATATATAACGCCTGACTGTGTGTTTTCGTACCCAATACGTCACACTAGGCTTGCGTGTAAGAGTTCTTTTTTTATGGAGAGCCAAAGTTTGGAGACATCTTTTTCGAAAACCTCTATTCACACAAATTACGTTAATTTTAACTAAACCAGTAAATTTTTTTGTCCGATTTGTGACTGCGATTAATTGTATGGCTATGTAAAGCAATGTTAAAGAAAAAGTCATCGTAAATTCCTGAAATCTCTGTCACAGTAGCTAATGATGTGATGAAGGTTGTAAATTCCCACATGGTTTGGAAATGTGCTAGTCCTTACTTAACGAAGCCTATGGTACTTTTTTTTTCTTTTTTCTTTTACATTTTTCCCAGAACAACTTTCACCTCATGCCCGTCTATCGTTACGTTTCGGGAGATCCTGTGTAAGAGCTCTTACTATATGCTACATAAAGCTTGCTTATTCAATTCCTAATATTAACTCACACTCTTTAAATATTTATTTATTTATTTGTTTATTTGTTTATTTATCTTGGTGGAATTTTATGTCATTAATAAAATACATTTTAAAGCGCTCAATTGAGCTGAAATTTAATATACATGATTATTTTGGATGACAATACAATAATTTAATTATAATTAATAAAAATTAATTGATTAAAACTAATTATTCAAAGAATTACAAATACAGCCACGTTGGTGACTTAGCGACCATTTTGGCGACTTGTGTCAAAACTTGGATAGTTTTCTTTTCTCACGTTTTAAAGCATTCAGTTGAACTGAATATTTATAGACACGATTGTTTTGGAGGACAATATGATACGTTAATGATAATAAATAAAAACTAATTTCCACTTAATGTTGTGATTCTGTCATATGTATATACATATTTATATTAATTGTAAATATTTAATAAAAAGTAGCTAAAATAAAATTTTTCTTTGTTGGTCTAAGTAGGAATTGACTTAATTTTTTTTTATATTACTCGGTTTTGTTATTGTCACAGTGGAAGTTATTTTAATCTTTACATCCTTAAAAATGCTGATGCTATTTAACAATTTTTGTTTTCTTATTTTTGATACTGTCTAGTTTTAAAAAAGGTAATATGAAAATAAAGGGCAAAAATTTATCAACACAATCATTAGTATAAAATAAATATAGAATATAATTAAAATCTGTTTTTTTCTTGACTAATCAAACTGAGGATAACTGTACAAATTACTACACCTAATGTTAATTTACATTTTTTTCTTGTTCTTGGAAAGTGAAGTATCCAATGCAAAATATAACAAGTAAGACAATTTAATACTAGTAACGACTTTTATCAGAGAATGTTCTGGATCGTTATTATCAATTACATACACAGTATAAAATTGTTTGGGGAAATTAAGCAATGATATATTTAGTACTTTTATTGAATGATGATATCCAATTTTTTTGTCGCAATGATATTCATTTTGATTTTTATGTCGTCCACGGGTCAAGGGTATAATACTCTTAAAATAGTCTAAAATGTATACGTTATTTTTTTTAACAACAATTTTAAAAACTCTAGAAATATTTTTAATTGTACTTTTTTTGCTTAAAATGTTTTTTAAATAAATCATTTTTCTTAAAATCCCCACTTTAAACCATCTCGGATAGTAAAACTCTATTATAACATTATCTATCTAATTAAAACTGGAAGATATTACATAATGTAATCATTTTTTTCGTAATATTTTCTAAAATACAGCCTTTTCTGTTATTGAATAAGTAATATTTCATCTTATTAAATTTAACTTTTTGGCTCGATCATTCTCATGATATTAAAAATGGTTTCTGTCCTATTATAATAGTGTTAATCATTTCACTGCTTTTCTGAGTTAAAATACATTAAACTGAGATAATGAGTCATTGCATACAAAAACGTTTTAAGTATAAAACATTTTACAACACTTAATAATATTATTTTGTGGGCCATTTTGTAAGTTAATAAAATTGAGTTATATCATAAAAAGTATAATGTCTTAAGTATATTCAAACTAATTTTTTATTCATTTTCTTTTCTAGATTTAATCGTTATTAATTATCAATTTATTAGATCGTTATATCAATTATTTTAATAAATTGCGTGTGCATGCTTATATATGTGGGTATGTTTTCTTTAATTTATAAATCTTAATATTTTAAAAACCAGATGACGAATAATATGTAAAGATTACCTAATAATGTGCATCACAGAAGACAAAAAAACTCTTGCAAACAAAGTTTTAAATTTCTGTATATTTCCGTATTTTATAAGTGAAGAGTATAATAATATATAAGAATGCCTCTCTAGGGGATATATTAAATGCACGAATATTTCTTCATGATTAATTTATAACGCAATATTTTTCCGTTCATTTTTATTAATTAATATAGATATATTTTACCTTTCTTTTTTTAACAATGTTGTTTTTGTATAAAAAATAAAAACAATATCTGTCATATCCTCAAAAATATTGATTTAAACTAATTTTTTTTCACATCCATTTTGAGGAAAACTGATAGTGAAAAGTTCGCAAACATTTTAATATGTGGCTCCATAACCTTAAGTTGCAATATTTTTCTTCTATTACCATAAAGGAAAGTACAATTACTCAGCGCTTTATGTTCAAAATTATGTCTCAAAAATTCGTAATGAGCATAGCTTTTGCTATAAATAATATGTTAGTCCTAAATTCAAAAAAGAATTTGCTATAAAAATAAAGAAAGTATAAGAAATTTAGGTATGAGTTTGCTGTGTAATAAATTTCGATAATTATGAAATGTTTCCCCCAAAATAAGAACACATAATATTTTAAGATTCATGCCTCAAGAAATATGTGCACAAGATTATGTGCGAACTACTATCAATATTTTGCAATGAAATGAAAGCATGAAAAACTTAATATTGAAAATAATTTAAAAAGAAAAAATATGCACTATAAAAAACAATTTTTCATAAATGTAATAAGCTCTGCGCCTGAAAATGAACTTTATCAATATTTTAATTTTAGCTCAAGCTAAAATTGATTTAATCATCATTAAACTTCATAATACAAACGTCAGTTATTCATTTGTGGCTAAAAATGTTTTTACTCGGTATATAATGAGTAATTTTTTCAATAATACTATATAATTAAATATTAGTATAGATTAAAATATTTTTTACATGAATGAATACACATTGAAGCTTTAGAAATATGCGTTTATTTAGAGAATATTTTATGAAACTGTATTTCAGATTTTAATAAAGAAGGAATAGAAATCAAAGTTGAATCTCAAATAGCCTTATCCTATGTGTGATTTTGAAAGAATAATTGACTTATTTATTCGGTCTATTATTTTCTTTTATAATCACTAAGAATAAAAGGAGGGAAAGGAATCTATCAACGAACAAAGGAAAGTTCCTCCATTTTCTTCTTTTTTTGTATTCCAATTTCTTTTGTTACGGGAATCCTTAATAGCATTAGTCGTATTTTTCCTTATGCCACAGTGTTTTCTTTGATTTATTTCTTTGCCTCTTGGTGAAGGAAGAAAGCCACCAAGATAGAGAAAAATCCAATTGATCGGTTCATCGTCTCGAACCAGTTGGCTCGTTGAAACCGCAAATTCTATTATTGGCTGATATATATCTCTATCTGATAATAATTCAATCATCTTTCCAAGTCACTATTTCTCTGAAAACATCTGATTGCAATGCATTCAATGATTTATATATATGTTGATCATATACCTCAATCAATTATTTTTGGTTGTTTAGCTATTAACTTAAGCCAGTACTTCTCAAACTTTCAATGTTTGCGACCCAATTTTCAATTATAATTTTCATAGCGCCCCCCTCTCTATACAGTAATAATGTGTTGAATTTAATAATGCTTTGACACTAAAGCTACAGTACGACTTTAATTATAAACTGTACAAATCAAGATAAGTGGTAACTCTTTTGTTTATAATTTTGTATATGACACGCTCACAGGGTCAAATATAATTATTAAACTTGTTCTTAACTTAGTATTGATGAATTAATGATCAAATACACTGTGATATATTTATAAGTAAATTATATCATGGTAAGAGTGTATTTATTTATTATCTCAGAATATACTTTGTTTTGATTCCTTTCAGTAAATTAATACTTTTTTAAATCTTTTATTTTTGAAGTTTCGATACGCTCGCGCCCCCCTAGTATAAATATCAAGCCCTCCTAGGGGGGTGCGTCCCACAGTTTGAGAAACGCTGACATAAGCTCTAAAAGCTTTGTTTTTGTAAATTTATAGGTCATAAAAAAACTTTGAATGATTTAGTGTGCGTTACAAAAAACTGACAACATTTAAAATTCTTTTAGTATAGATCAAGTTTTAGATATAAAATAAAAATATAATTATAATGATTGTATTATTAGCCAACTGGGTGGTGGATTTGTTTTGACGCTGGCCTTGTACACCCAAGTTTGCCAGTTCGACCCTGGCCAAAGGCGGTATATTTTCATGACGCAAAAAATCGACAATGTCAGATTATGCGGTATGTTAAATATCTCTCGAGTGCCTGTTTGGTTTGGATGTTCATAGCAAAATTGAATTCCTAATGCCATATCGTAATATCAGATCTCAGGTGCCTCCCTCTAGGGAGGAAACTGGGCATCAAAATTACATTGTGGTAATAATGTATGTCTATATGGTGTTGCACTTAAAAGAGGAATACTAACTTCTAAAGAATGTATTAGGTCTACAATGGTAAATACCAATCCGCATTCCCATTTGAAAGAAAAAGTTTATAATGAAAATATTAGATAAATTTCCAAATGTGCCTAATTTTATTAAACAGTGTTAACTCAAAAATAAATGCGATCCCGTAATCCACATGAGAAATCGTGTTCAAGGAGCATTTACATTTTTCATTATAACTAATGACATTCCAAAAATATATGCTTATTTATATTTATATTAAATTTAATGAATACCGAAACTCATGAATATTTTCTTCTTTACAGAGTTTTCTAAAAACAATCTTTGTCATGCATATTTTAATTTTGTATTTTAAATTCCCTTTTTTAAAGGAATATCGAATAATAAATGTATATATTTAATAATTTAAAATATTGCTTTTATTATTTTATTAAAGTATTTTAAATTTTTAAGAGAGAGAGAGAAAAAAAATATTTTGTACATTCCGCAATGTAATACATTTTTGTTTATTTAATTATATAATATACGTAAACAATAATGCATTCATCACAGCATGGTGCGCGACATTTTCTTAGCAGCTTGACAAACAAGAGTACTTTGAATGGTACAGTTGCTTCTCAAGCTGCTTAAAAAATTCCTCAATGGTATCTTTAATTCCTCTTGATAATCAAAACATTTCCCCCCGTCAAAAATATTTTCAAAAGTAGGAATAACTGAAATTCCTAAGAGACAAAATCTAAACAATGTGAGTGATGTTTATGGATGTCTCAATTCCACAGTGTTGATAACAGTTTGGTTCGATCTGACGGGGGATCTTACAGGGAAAATCCTTTCTTTGCGTAATCGTCTCTCAACTCGTTTTGTCATACGGTATACACATTCTGAAGATTCGATGGGTGAAAATCTGATAATCCAACACAACTAAAGCTTCGAATATTTTATGATATTCAATTATTGATTCCCGGAAATTAAATTGAATTATGAACAGAACAATTTCCGGACTCTGCCACCACACAAATTAAGATGTCTTATGAAACACATGGCCCCGATCTTGCTTGTTTGCCACCCGAGCATTTTCTATCTAACACTACTTGTACGAATTTATGTTTATTTATTTTATCTTTACTATTGAAATTGCTCGCCGAAACGGTGGGAAATTTTAAGTAAATAGTTAAAGTCCTAAGAAAAATTAACTACTATTGTCTCATTTACAACTTTCAAATTAAGTCATACAAAGCGCTGTTCTTTTATTATTTTCTGCATCATTACATTTTCAAAGCGGGTATACCTGTTCTTCGCCCTGGTGAATTGAAAAATTAAATAATACAGATTGAAGGATAAAGAAGTTTTTAGTGAGTTTATTTTACGTGAATTGCAAATTAAACAGAAAAAAAGCTTTTTGCATATCTCAGCAGAACAAAAAAAAACATATTAGTTAATTTTTGTTTTGTTTTTTATTTTAACGCCCCGTTACTGTCTTATGGGTCGATTTTAGGAAACACCTTCCTAAGCTGATCTCTGCTCAGCATAAGTAACATATTGTTACAAATTTTGTGTAATGAACGCTTAAAATAGTGTAAAAAAATTTTATTTAGATGTGTAGTATGTTAATATTACTTTCTGTGTTGCATTTATAATATGTTAAAATTCTAAGATTCGCAAGCAACGCCGTTCCTTATATTATAATGACGATTCAATGGAAACATAGTGAAATGTTGGCGATAGAGCCAAGTTGGCATCATTTTTGGCGACTTGTTAGCAACTTGGCGATTGATTGAACGGTTCAGAATTTGATATGCTGTAGCACCTCCTGGTGGGGAGCTGCAACAAAGAGGATAGCACAAAAACCTTCACTACAAAAAAAAATACATATACATGCCAAACCATAGTGATTGATTGAACGGTGTTGGAGAGAAGCTAGGTCATTTGCACACAAACATCCATCTTTATATATATGCATTATTTGTTAGAAACACCGGGAGCAATTTTGAAGTCGTTATTCTGGGTTAAATTACTGTGCATTTTTTATACTAGCATTAGAGATATTCTTCAGTTACTTTTACTTATAACAATGAATTGAAAAACATAGGTCGCAAAAAAGGAAGTCTAAGAAAAGCGCAGAAATTTGATTTTATAATACTCAGATAAGAAAAATTACAAAGTAAAATGAACATTGAAGAAATGAACCAAATTGAAGAAATATCTTTTTCAAGAGTTTTAAATAACAAGTATTTATTTTGAAAAAAATTATTAGTGGAAAGGAAGTTTTTAATTGTTTGTACAAAACATTAATTTAGGTATTCTTCAAAGTACAATACCATTGTGGACGAATATAAAGTACACCGCTTGAATAAGGCTTAAGTAAATAAAACAAAAATTAAAGTCTTAATCAAATCCTTTTAGAACAGCATAAATTAGTTACCGTAAAATTGCCCACCGGTGTATAACACGCACCTATACTTTAAAGCTGCATTTTTTCAATTTTTAGATATATTCGCTGTATAACGTGCACCCCATTTTTTATGAAGAAATCTGAAATGTTAGTATGCAATGCTCTTATATTTTGAAGACATTTATTCAAGGCATTATTCCAGACTTAAGAAAAAAATGTATACTTCTAGAACTATAACTCATTTAGATCATAAAGCTTTTAAATAAACAGTATTTCGATATGTGTAGAAAGAAATTTTTTTTTACACTCATCTCTTTTATTTTTAAAGCTATCGTTTTTATCCTCGGCGTATAACACGCGTATTATTGCTAGAAAGTGAATTAATGTTTCAACACAAAAATGTTTTATACAACTCAACAAATCTATTTTTGTGGTATTTGTCGGTGATACTATGTTGTTAGGTATATATAAAATAAAAAATTATGTAATTTATTCAGATTTTTAATCGACGCCTTTTAATATTTCATATAGTATTGAAAATGAGTCTATTTTTATTAGATTTGCGTTTTTATTACTGAGACAAAAGATGAATACAGAATGCAAATCACTCAAATGTATTTTCTGTAATAAAAATATATATACCATAGCAACTATTGATAAAAGTTTAGATAAACTTCATTGTAAATATTTTTTTTACCTTAATTATTCCTAATAATGAGTTTTTTCAATAAACAGGTAATGTAGAATAATTGAATATAAATTCCTGTATAAAATTGTTAGCTCTTATCGATGCGTTACTCTAACTACATACAATTTCTATGATATGGAAATCTTTTTCTTTTCCAGTTCAAATGCAAACGGTATTTTTACTAAAATTAATCTCTGTTACATGTTTTCCTACAATACAAACGTAAATACATTGCTATATGTAGAAATATTGGTCACTTACTGATCGCGTAGGAATGTTCTAAGAATCAGTTTCAATAAAATGGATTGCGTACTTCAAAACGATTTTTGTTTCTCTGTATATATGTATGTATATATGTATAATTAACAATCATACTTATACTAATTTGCCATAAATCTAAAAAAGCGAATCAATAAATAGAAATGTACCAAATCAAGTATCAGTATATAAATAAGTCTCAGCATTACAATAGTAAACTCTTAACCATAGGACATAGGAACTAAGAGATACATTAATCTTAATAAAACTGTGCTTCTCTAACTTTCAATACTGGCTACCCACTTTTCAATCATAATTTTTATCGCCCCCCCCCCCCCCTAAAAAATAATAATGTATTGAATGCAATAATAATGCACTTTGAAGCTAAAGCTACGATACGATTTTATTTATAAACCGTACAAATTAATATGATAAGTATATTAAATTTTATATATGTTACTTTTAAGTAATACATATTTTATTTTTCTTTCTCGAATTTTTAAATTGGAACAATTGCAAAATGCGGTGGCTGTTTGAAGACAAAATATCGATCTCAGCCAAATATAAAAAAAGCACTCAGAGTGTCAATTTCTAATCGTAAACTTTCCTTTGAAAAACTTTCCTCTGCAAGACAAGCCCATGGAGGTCACTAATACTTGCTCTTAATTTAGTATTAATAAATTAGTTATAAAATACCTTGTGCAGCACTGACACATTAAATTGTACCGTCTAAAGTACCCACTCTTCGCACGAGTTCATTTTTTTAAAAAAACTAGAACATTATTGATATAATAGCTGAATTGTCAGGAGAGTAAACCCAAATGCGCGATAATGTTTAAGAAAATGTAGAATGATATTTTAAAATGAATGCTCATATTATAATTAGTTTTAAGCAAACTGTAATTTTAAGCCTCACAGAAGGAGCATTTAGAATTAATGTTAAATATAATGAAAGATAATATAAAATTCCGATAAAGAATAATTGTGTTTTTTTTTAATATTTAAAGTGAGAAGACTTCAAAATGTTTTATCCCGGGAGGAGTGACACACTCCAGACAAAAGTTAATGATCTCGCGGGGTGATTGAGTCAATCCAATCATTCTTTTATATACTTATTTTTATTGTACACGATACAAAACGTGATTCCAGTGAATAATTTAATTAAGAGAAAGTATACTTACCTACTTTCAAGGACTTTTCAATTTTTCTTTTGTAACAAATAAACAGTTTTGCCAGATTTAACGATTTCGTGATCTGTGTGCCCCGCGTGACCACTTCCGGGTTAAAAGTGAATTCAACATAGTAATATGGATGCTACTGCTAAAAAAATTGTGTAAAACGTTTTTCATTATGCTTTATATGTTTGAGAATACTCATAAAAATAAGTATTGTTCAAGTAATTCTTCAAAGTGCTCTCTGTGGTTTTCCAAATATCATAAAACTCTTTTACACGGAAAAACCCCACAGAAATACATTATTTACAAATTCCCTAAAAGAGAAACAAACACAAAAGAGAGGGGTCATAACTAACTGTACCAATTGCTTAGAAGGTCAAACAGATGTTGAGTAAATATATTCTGCTGCCTACAGCTATAATGTACAATATTTCAAAAATAATAACAGTGAGGAATTTTTTATGTTCCTAAATTTTTTCGATTCTGGGTCTGGGATTTGTTTTTTCTCTGAAAGAGTAGTATTTTAGGTTTAAAAAAATCTCTCATCATGGGATTACAGTAAATGAAATAAATTTTTTTATTTGGTTACAGAATCAAAGATAGAGCTAATTAGGTATTGAAGAAGTTTTTATTTTTTCTGACATAATACTGCCAGATGATACATATAAATCATATCAGAGTAAAAGTGATTTTTTTATTATGTCTGAAAGTATTTTGTTTTCATTCATTCCAGTAAATTAATTACTTTTCAAATCTTTTATTTTCGACATGCTCCTGCCCCCCTCTTTGGGTTATAGCGCCCCCAGAGGGGCGCGCCCCACAGTTTGAGAAACGCTGTACTAAAAGTTAATCTTAGCCTCTAGAAATAATTTTGATTCCTAAGGCTGAGTTTGCCATTGTACTATAGAGATTTATTTACACCTATATTGTTTTGTTGTATTTCTATTTATCCTGACTGTACTCTCTGTGACTCTAGTGAGACTATGACCGCTGAACACTTGGACGTGTGCCCTGCTCTAAAAAGCTTCAATTGTATTGTCGACAATTATTAGAACACTAGCACTAATGCATAGGTGTTATTTGTAAAATAAATAATGCGTGGGCGTGTGTGTGTGTCATAAATCTAGTAAACAAAAGCAATAAATATAATCCAGAACGCAAGGATCGCCAACCCAGGCAAATGCGGAAGATATTCGATCGTCTTCCGAGCACTATATTTCATTGATCAACCACTAAGCCTCAGAATTTGAACTTCGGAACAAGCAGGGTTAATATGGAAGATAAACTCCTTTTAGAGATTCTTTATTGAACCATCTTGGAGATACAGCGTTTCGCTACTCCCAATTACCATTTGCATTGTATATATACACATGTATAAGTTTTCAGTTTGGTGTGATGTGGAAGCTTGAAGAGTGAGTTGTCGACTGAGGTCTCATCCTCATTACTTGATTGAGATTCAAAATTACGAGGTCCGTCTCAACAACTTTTGAATTTTCTCGTTTTTCGCCGGTAATACTCCCTCCCTTAGAAATATGACGTTGCAAGATACAGGACTTTTAATCATCTGATCTAGGTCAAAATTAGTCATCTGCGCTTAACACTTTTTTAGGGAATGTTGAAATTCGTGATTTTATTTAAATTACTTTTAAAAAATATTAGTTTTCTACTGTATCATATGATAGTGGAAGACCAGAAATATAGTGCATGAAGCGAAGTCATATTTAATAGATATGGAAGGGTGATTTGAAGAGTAACTTTCCTTATGATTTGAGTTTATTTGAAAGTTTTGTTCTTATCCGAAATTATTTACCAGAAGTAATAAATGATGTGAAGAAAAAAACTAGAATGACTAATAAGAAGGAACCTTTGTTGAAATACTTTTATATATGTGATGCTTGTGAAAAACAAAACTAATTTATCCTATTACGGAAGGCGTCAGTACGTCGCGGACACCAGGTAATTTCATGTATTTCATGAAACTGATTTGGCCAAATGCGAAAATATTATACACCATTATACTGAACTGTACTTCCCTCTTTGTTAGCTCTGTCAGAAAATAACTAAAAGATATTGTTATGAAATCTATTTTTTTTTATTTTGATCCCTCTATTTATCATATAAATTTAATTAATTTTTAGTTTCCGGCATGATTAAGAATATAAATTGAATTATGGTGTAACAAGCTCATCTTATAAAATTCGGTATTTTGTAGGCTATAATGTCACGAAGAGCTGAGGAAGTAATTTGCAACCTAAAGTACATATTATCGTTATCTGTGGAATCATCTGTATTACAAACTGATAATGGTATGGAATTAACCAATAATATGATGAACAATTTTAAAGAGTTTGGGCTTCACAGTGTGTGTGTCTGTGTGTGAATATTGGCTTTGTGAAATATGAACTGCCTCTCCATTCTCATAGCTAGAGTATTGTTGAAAGATATAATCGAAGTATTTAAAATGTTCTGAGTAATTCTACATAAAACAGCCAAACATGTAACGAGTATCACTCACGTTGGTGTGAGGACTAACCGAATGAAAAGATATTTCTAAATATCAACACGCTTTTTAATTTTATCACTTTTAATTAATATCAACTTTGGCAATGCTAATGGAAGGAGATTCTGTCCTTAACTATTCTAATAATTATTTTTAAAGATACTTTTCTTCTAATGCAGATACTCGGCTCAGTTCTTTAAACTCTAAGCACAAGCTGATAATCCTGTTTTAAAGTGCATGAACAATTTAAATATAAATTTTATAACTATTATTTAAACTAGCATCAAAACTCCAAATTGCTGTCTATCAACACGAACTTAGTTCATTTAACTTTAAATAGTAGTTCTACTTCACATTAGCCATAGTTCCTTTACAGGAAGAGATTATCTAATCAAGCAACGCATAGAGAGAGTTTTCGCTTAAGGATTAGTGAAAGAAACCAAAAGGATCCCGTTACAATCTGCCCATTGAAGTGAAAGACTGCGATTCATTCAATTTATGAAAAATGGAGCTTATCTTTCAAAAATCAAAAGGACATCATACGAAGTACTTTCACGAAGTACACCGAAAGTGAGTCTTGTAACGTATTTTCTATTCCAAAATGTTTTAAACATAAGTAAAGAGGAGCACAGTTAGAAAAAAATAATAGAACATCATGCACCTAAACTAGGAAGAAAAATAAATAGCTGAAGCAAATCAGCTTATGCAAAAAGGAGCATGTTTCAAAAAACAAGAACGATATTATAGTCGAGATTGGATTAAATCAGCATGATGATGACATACTTACCTTTCATATCTGATGCTGTTACGAATATTGTAAAAACTACGAGATAACAAATCCCTTTATTTCCAAAGAAAATGCTTAGCATTGACGATATTTCAGATCTCATGGAATTCCTCTCAGATATCAGTTACAATTTCTCAGTTCAGTCGAAGCGGCTGAAGATTTATGAAGTGCATTTGTATAACAGAGCAAAAATATGAAATATTTTTGCGTGAAAAAAGCGATAGAGTCAAGCTTACCATATTATAAATAGCAATGTAATTCTTAAACTTTGCTGGGGGAAAAATACTTTTTTAAAAATATTTTAATAAGTTAACTTTTTAATATAATTCATTCGATGAATCTGTTTTACTTTTAAATAAAATAAATTGTGTGCAATTCACAAAAAAAAATTATTTTTTTTATTGGTCCAATAAGTAGGTTCATATTTTAATGCTTTCCTTAATAAGGCATAAACTTTGCTTTGTATACATTTTTTACGCATTTTCAATAAAAGTGCTTAGTGCTAATCTTTTATAATTTTAAAGGCAACATTTATACTTTCGAGAAGAGCATTTATATTATTTTTAATTATTAGCTTACTCAAATAAATCTTCTTTCATACTTTGCCGAATAGTACTTGTAACTCTATGGAATGCTTAAATAATATATACAAAGCATATAAAGTATATATTAATTCTTGTATTTCATACTTTGCTTAAGGCTGCCAGACATTCCAAAGAATACTAGTCCTACACACACACACCTAAATATATAAAGAGAAATTTCACTTTTATATTCAAGTTCCTGAAAATATAACTTTTCTTAAATAATTTGATTTTCTAGCCCATAGAAAACGTAAGAAGCATTTTGCTAAAAGTGAATTCAAATCATTTCGGTTAGGGGAAAGCTTAATAGAAAAAAAGATTTCTAAAATCACGATGAAAAGTTTAATAAGAGAGAATAAAGATACCGCAACAGGTAAAATTTGATTTAATCAAATCGGAATTAAACTAGTCAAAACATATAATTAGCTCCAACTGTCATTTGGCTAACTCGTCTTGAGATTCCTTTGGGTAGTGGAAAACAAATAGGGATACCGATATAGATTTCTTTGATATCACAATTTTCAAAAAAAAAAAAAAAATTCATCCAACGTTTATAAAATCAAGTGCTTTTCAAATAAGCTTCAATAATATCGATGATGTTAAGAAAAATTAAAATCTTGAAGTGTGAGAAATTTGAGCTTTTACCAATACTAAATTTATTTGAATTCCTTAAAAGGACCTTATTTACTGTTACAGCTAGCTTCGAATTTCAAGGCTTTACTCATGTGGCATCTTATCATAAGTGACATCTTATAATAAAATATACTAATTTTATTTTAAAAAATCAGAGTATTATTTCTAAATATATCTTTTACCGTTAAAGTGTATAATTCAGTTATTTCATAGAATAAATAGGTGTTTCATAAAATAACTAAGTCAGTTACAGTATATAATAGGTGAAAATTTTCATACTTTACCTTGTTGTTCTGTGAAATGACTATTCTTTGTAATAATTAATGACTGGCCTTTAAAGTAAAAAATGAATTTCAAAATTATTTTATAAATTAACTGGTCATAAATAGACAAAATATCTCGTAAAATGCATTTTATTTCTATTGTGGGTGATAAATCGATAAATAATAAGGAAAAGCAGATGATATAATTTATTATTGCGCATATTACTAACATTTTAGTTCAACATAAAAGAAAAAAGAATATGTTGCTGAAATAGTTATATTTAAGTACAGAGTGTATCTAAACTCTTGGGCAAAACTTTAAGAGGAGATAGTACTCATCAAGACAAACAATAATAAATAGGAAACTTAGGGTCCCAAACTTCGTCCGAAGGAGATAGAAGTCAGTAAAATTTAGGGTCCGAAATTTCAAACGATTATAAAAACACGGAAAAATGGGTCAATTCGTTAGTGGTTTTCACTAAAATTATTCTTTTTGTTAGTATTTTCTTGAAAAATAAATTTAAAGATAAAGTTAAAAAAATGTCGGTAGGGGGAGCTTTAGACTTTGGAGTAACGAACAACTATTTTTATTCTTATTTTTTGTATCACATTAACTGCTTTCAATAGCTTAGACTTAAACTTAAATTAATAGCTAAAAATCAGAATCATTTGGAGTGGTTAAGTAGCGCAAACTCAACTGTGTTCAGGAGGTGAAATTTGAGTCCCCATCCTCCCCTGTACACAGTTCAGTTATTCACGATCTTGGATGCTCGGTCGTAGACTAGGCAGCAACTTCTACCAACTAAACTTAAAATAAACGAGAGAGGAATAATAAATTAAATAAAAAAGTTATTCATAACAGACATGAGCAATTTCTCCGCGCAAAATACCCGATTTGCATGCAAAGTGTAGATTATTGCAAAGTATTTTGACAAGAATTGAACTATATGGTGCTAACTGTATGTAAGGATGTTAAGTGCTATAAAAGTTCTGGTCGTCCGCATACATCGTATTTTCGTTTTTGATGGCTGTAGGGATGACCAGCTAAAATAATCAAGAAATTGCCGATATCCATTTCATTTACGGCGTTGCGGTAGGGAATGCCCTGGAGGCCGGGTGATTGCACGGGGAACGATTTCCTTCCAGACGTTTGCCGAAACGAAAAACTTTCGAACGCTTGCATCGGCGTCTCAGAGAAACTGATTCATTTGTCAGTGGAATGCACGACACAGGGCGTACCAGGAGTGCGAGGACATCGGAAGTTGAAGAGCTTGTGCTGCGTGAATTCAAGGAGCAACCGGAGACGAGCACATGGACTGTATCCACAGCCGCAAATGTGAGCCACATGACGGTTTGGCGAATGTTGGGAGCCGAATGCCTTCATTCCTATCATGCGCAACGTGTGCACGCCTTGAAAGCAATCGACCATCAGCCACGTATCGATTTTTCACGATGGTTCCTCCAACGATTGGCTGGGCAACCAGACTTTGTAGCACACGTGTTATTCACCGATGTAAGCAGTTTCATTCGGGAAGGCATTTAAAATGCGCACAATGCACACACCCGGACGTACACTAACCCACACGCTATCCGTCCTCATTCATATCAACGGCGTTTCAGCGTCAATGTGTGGGCCGGAATTATCTACGATCATTTGATCGGGCCATATATTCTGCCAAGGCGCCTGGACGGTGGGACGTATCTAGTATTGTGGCAAGAAGTGCTTCCAGTTATACTGCAAAGTGTCCCAGACAACATAAAGGCTCGTATGTGGTTCCAATATGACGGAGCGCCTGCACATTTCAGCGTAAATGTGCAAAGTGCATTGGATATAGCATATAGAGGGCCATGGATTGGACAGGGAGGTCCAGTAAATTGGTCGGTACGTTTACCTGACCTCTCCTGCCTAGACTTCTTCCTCTAGGGCCATATGAAGAGTCTTGTTTACGCAAGCCCCGTCGACTCCAACGGGGCCCTGGTTGCGAGGCTGCCGTCGTAGCAGGTGATATCCGGGAGATTCTCGGGAGTATTTTCTAATGTTCGACAGTCCCTCCGCCGGCGGTGTGAGGCCTGCATCCTTCCTGGCGAGCCCTCTTTTGAACAGTTTTTGTGATTCCGCAAGAAAATCATACATGTACCATTTTTTACGTGTCACCATTCATTCAACCTTCATTCATGTGCACTACTTGCGTACATTAAATTGTTTCTTTTTATTTTGAGAAGAGAAATTGCTCACATGAATAACTTTTTTTAAAATTTTGTCATCTCTCTCTCGTTTATTTGACGTTTAGTGGGTAGCAGTTGCTGCCTAGTCTACGACCGAATATCTAAGATCGTGAATAACTGAATTGTGTCCAGGGATGATGGGGTTTCAAATTTCACCTCCTGAACACAGTTGAATTTGCGCTACTAAACCACCCCCCAATGATTCAGAGTTTTAGCTCAAAATTTAAGTTTTGGTCTGGGCTTTTGAAAGCACTTAATGCGATGCAAAAAATAACAGTAAAAAAATAGTTGTTCATTACTCCAAACTCTAAGGCGTCCTCTATCAACATTTTCTTAACTTTATCATTAAATTTCTTTTTCAAGAAAATTCTGAAAAAAGATTAATTTTAGGGAAAACTGCTAACGAATCTACCCATTTTTCCGTTTTTTTATTATCATTTGAAATTTTGGACCCTAAATTTTACTGGCGTCTTTATCGTTCGGAAGACGTTTGGGACCCTAAATTTCCTAATTAATATTATTTGTCTCGATGTCTATCTCCCCTTAAAGTTTTGCCCAAGAGTTTAGATACACCATGTATTATCAAAAAATTACATACTTTGAAGAAAAACTTTTTCTTCATAAAAAATTTGTGTAAACCTTTCGAACAAAAATATAAAAATATATATATATATATATTAGTTTAAATTTTATGAAATACCTTTATTTTATTTTTCATTATTTATTAGAGCAAGGATTACTGTGATGATACTTAGAATTGCATTGCATATTATTTTTAAAATATGCACTCTTTTTGCTATTGCATTATTTTTTACACTAGAACTTTTTAAAACCTTGTCCAGTGCGGCAAATTTGAGCTGTTGCAACAGATTGAAACATTGTATCAGTATTCGGAACTACTTCAATGGAAATTAATTCTAGCTCATATATACTGAACTGACAACTTCTCCAGTATCTTTCATACCGACAGCTTAGCCGATTCAAAGAACATTCGAGTGCCGTAATTCATACTTTTATGATCAAGTAATCGTTATTCTATAGAACAGTGTTTCTCAAACTGTGAGGCGCACCCCCTGGGGGAGCGCGATAACCCTACGAGGGAGACGCGAGCATATCGAAAACAAAAGATATAAAAAAAATTAATTTACTGGAATGAATAAAAACAAAATACTTTCAGACATAATAAAAAATGTACTTTTACTCTGATATACTTTATATATGTTACCGGCAAATTATGAAATGCCGGCATTCTATAGAATGCCTGACGTTTTTAGGCAAAATATGAAATAGGAGAATTATTACATACTTTGCCTAGGCATTCTATAGAAGGCCAAATGCTATTTAGGCAAAGCATGAAAAAGGTCCTAATAAGGCTATTTTATAAATGACGTGCATTCCTAAGAAATACAAATGTTATACTAGAAAAATAATAAGAGTGCCATTAAAAAAAATGTATTCAAAATACGTAAAGAAAAATGAAAGTTGTACTGAACAAGATTATTATCTTTCTTATTAAGGGAACTTGGCATATTTTGAACAATTATTTTTTATTTATGTATTTAAAAATTTTATTTTAGCATTACATATAATGTTTTTATTCAAAAAATAATACGAGATGAAATTTTGTGTAAATTATTCACACAATTTAGAAAAATTGAAAGTTTT
The DNA here is from genome assembly GCA_019973955.1 of Trichonephila inaurata madagascariensis. NCBI lineage: Eukaryota > Metazoa > Arthropoda > Arachnida > Araneae > Nephilidae > Trichonephila > Trichonephila inaurata. The sequence continues at coordinate 97,111 of BMAV01014171.1, read as the reverse complement.
AAAAAATATGGAACATTTTAAAATAATGCTCCTCTTGTATTTACTAATTATTTGACCCGAAATATTTTGTAACTTTCCTGAGAATGTCTTAAACAAATTTATGAATCGATTTTACAATAACTTAATTAATGTTAAAGAAAAAAAATAAAATGTAGATATGCATGCTAAAATTCAACGAAAATACCAAAATCTCCTACATTATTTTTTTAAAGTATTAAATTTTCAGCACAAACAGAATGCCTCATTTTGTTATATGCATTATACATAAAACACAGGGGAAAAAGCGAAGTGATTGATTAATATTTATGAAAGGAGAAGCATTTTGAATGCGAAAAAACACAAACTGAAATAAACCACTGGGATTTGACGAAAGCCATAATTTCATCGTTTCCCTGCGACATATTGGCGGTGACCTTCAGGGGTGAAATCATGAGATTCTTTCTCCCCTGTCAATCAAAGGGTCACACGTACACACAAGTCATGCCTCTCGCTCCCCTCAACCACCAACGACTCAGCTAATTGCTGTATTTCATGCTTTGCCGGTTTCTCATTTGAAATTCTATAGAATGCCTAGGCAATGTATTAAAAAAATTATTTCATACATTTCCGGCGAGTTTTAGGCATTCTATAGAATACCGGCATTTCATACTTTGCCAGTAACATATATCATCTGGCGAAATAACGTCATCAAAAATAAGAACTTCTTCAATACCTAATTAGCTATCTTTGATCCTGTAACCAAATAAAAAAAATTTATTGGATTTGCTGTAATACCATAATGAGAGATTTTTTGTTACGTTTTCTTTTTAACCCTAAAATACTACTCTTTCAGAGAAAAAAAAACAAATCCCAGACCTAGAATCTAAAAAATTTAGGAATATAAAAAATTCAACACTGTTGTGAAATACTGTACATAAAGCTGTAGTCAGCAGAATATATTTGTTCAACATCCGTTTGACCTTCTAAGTTATTGGTACAATTAGTTATGACCCCTCTCTTATATGTTTGTTTCTCATTTAGGGAAGTTGTAAATAATGTATGTCTATGTGTGTGCGGGGGTTCCATGTAAAAGCGTTTGATATTTGAAAAACCACAGAGAGCATTTTGAAGGATTACTTGGCCAAGATTTATTTTTATGAGTACTCTCAAACATATAAAGCATAGTGAAAAACGTTTCACACAATTTTTTTTAGCAGTAACATCCATATTATTTTATTGAACACATTTTTAACCCGGAAGTGGTCGCGCGGGGCACACAGATCATGAAATCGTTAATTCTGGCAAAACTGTTTATTTGTTACAAAAGAAAAATTGAAAAGTCCTTAAAAATAGGTAACTATACATTCTCTTAATTAAATTATTCACTGAGATAACGATTTGTATCGTGTACAATAAAAATAATTATAAAAAAAAGGTCGGGGTTGACTCAATTACCCCGCGAGACCATTAACGTTAGTATCCAGTGTGTGCCTGCTCCCGGGATAAAACATTTCGAAGTATTCTTGCTTTAATTATTAAGAAGTAACACAATTACTCTTCATCGGAATTTTATACTATTTTTCATTATTTAACATTTATTATAAATGCTCATTCTGTGAGGCTTAAAATTACGTTTCGCTTAAAACTAATTATAAAAAAAAATTAATTTTAAAATATCATTTTACATTTTCGTAAACATTGTCGCGCCTTTGGGTTTACTCTCCTGACAATTCAGCTATTATATCAAGAATGTTTTAGTTTTTTTTAAAAAAATGTGAGCTCGTATGAAGAATGGGTACTTTAGAAGTTCATTTTTAAAGTATCAGTGCTGCACAAGGTATTATATAACTAATCTGTTAATACTAAATTAAGAGCAAGTTTTAATAAGTATTATCGACTTCCATGGGCTTGTCTTGCAGAGGAAAGTTTTTCAAAGGAAGGTTTACGATTAGAAATTGACACTCCGAGTACTTTTTCTATATTTGGCTGAGATCTATATTTCGTCTTCAAAGCAACCACCGCATTTTGCAATTGCTCCAATTTTAAAATTCGAGAAAGAAAAATAAAATATATATTACTTAAAACTAACATATACAAAATTTAATATACTTATCTTATTAATTTGTACGGTTTATAATTAAGATCATATTGTAGCTTTAGCGTCAAAGGGCATTATTATTGCATTCAATACATTATTATTGTGTAAGGAGTGTGCGATAAAAATTATGATTGAAAAGTGGGTCGCCAGTATTGAAAGCCTGAGAAGCACTCTGCTACAGAATACCTAGTAAAACCATAGAATTCAATTATTTTCTGTACTTAAACTATTTTTCCTAATTATTTCCATGAAATGCCTAGTTATTCTATAAAATAACGGATTCCACATTTTAACGGTAACATATACGACGTTAACTTTTTAAATAAAATCTCATTTGCAAAATGTAAATTTACTTCCAGTTTCTCAGCCCCCTTGAGTTGCATTCCTTTGATTAAAAATTATCATAGTACTTTGTTGTGAATGATTTAAAATTTTTCAGACAGAATTTTCATGATTTTGGTATGAGGAAGCATTGGATTCCCACAATTATGACATCATAAAAATTAATTTATTAATATTTTCAATATAAGAGTTCTGAGAGTTAAAATATATTTAAAAATTTTGTAATAACATTAAATATGCAAGAAGTTGAAATTTGACTAAAAAACGTCTTCTCTTTGGATACAGAATCAATCCAAATTTCTAGAGGGAAAATAATATTTGTCTAATTGGAAACAAATAAATCCTCAGGTATACATATGTTTCAAATATGTTTAATTTCTTAAACAGAATTATGAGCTACACACAAACACCCTGAAACAAGAACTCTTCATTATTGAAATATAAAATACACACAGACATAGTCAAAATCTAAAAATTAAATCTAGTAAACTAGAACTCTCAGAGATCCCAAAACCTACCAAGGAGAGAGTGAAAAAGATGGAAAGTAACTGCTAGTTTATCTAATAAAAATATTTCCCCATCCATCTGTAGGCTGGTATTAGAATAGTAAATAATATGTAAACGTGAGATCTAAATTACATGCTCGTAATTTTCTAAAACTTCTATGGCTCATTTCGATAATGTATTCTTCTAAATGTACATTACTGGCTTACCAAAGCGTAACACCATGAATAAAACATTCAAACCAATTATAAAATTTTCACCATGCGTATTCATCACCAAGCATTTCAGTGCGTTTGAGCATCATGGACAGCTCCAGCACCATTAATGAGAACTATGTAAAGGAACAACATAATGCTGATTTGAAGCATTTGAATTATTTTTATCGCTGCTGTTGTCATTTGTGAGTATATACAATGTGTCTCAAAGAATGAACGCCGTTTGAACATGTTTCTCAGTTCAACCTAGGAAGAAATGTTGCCTTGTAAAAAATGTATAAGATCCTTCAAATAAATCGATGATAACCTTGGGCCTAACCAAACAACAGTGTTGCGGATCTAAAGTCGAAAGATGCAGATCCTCATCACTCCTCTACAGATGATAATAGCTTATTGCATTCATAACACTGATGGATCACACTGTTACTTTAGGAGCAATACGATACAATTGTTACAGAACAATCAGTGCCCGCATGTACCATTCACAGGGCAATGAAATGCTCCCAAGACACTTACTGATGCGATTACATTTGACTCAAACTAACATCCATTAACATCTGCAATTGTGTCTTCAACAACGAATGGCACGACATGGTTTTTGAAGACAAATCATATTTATGTTTGAATCTCCCCAATGGTTAAATTAAAGTCTGGAGACACCATGAAGAGAGGTTACTTAACTTTGGAGTTATGTATTGTCATATTGGTCCTGTGTGTGTGTGTGTGTGCACCTGATGTTACAGTTTATGGTGCTATTCGATTCTCGTCCCACATCTCCTAATACGCGCTGTAGGTATTATTACATACCAGCACAATTTCAGAGTTTGGAGCATATTATCCCTTATCTTCGAAGTCTGCATATGCACATTCTTATTGGACAATGAGTGACGACAAACGCACATCATATTTAAGACTTTTTCGGTAACAGATTACATTGCTGCCTTGTCCTGCCTGTTTGTCATATCTATCGGTTATCATACGTCCAGTCAATGACTGGAGAGTGACTGGCTCGGAATACATTACCCGCTGCTGTAGAAGATCAAGTTTATTAATGTGTGGAAGCAATGCCGGCAGCCATTCTCCAACGTTCAATGCCGAGTAGAACATAAATAATGAACATTCATTATTGATTGTATCATCTTCTTCACCTCACAAAAGACACTATTTTCAATCTCCCTTACTGATCCTTCTTGGATTGCCGTTTTGACTTGAACAATATAGTGCATAAAAAATAACTATGGCGATTATTTTAAGTTGAATTTCTATATATTGTTAAGTGACTCTAATATACATATTTTTTTTTATTATTCGTAATTTTGAAAACTTACTTAATTCCCCTTTGGACACTTCCTGATGTTTGTAATGAAAGCAATAAATGGCTTAAGGGTTTTTAACACATTATATTGAGAAACTTTACTGATTTTAATTTTAAATAAATGTCAGAAAAAGAAGAAAAAATTCGGCTTGATATTATGTATAAATTATTTTCATAGACATATTTTTTAAATATGTTACGTTGAAAATGATAAATTCCATTTGTCTAGAAAAAAGTTGTTTACCTTTGGAAAAATTCCAAACTGTAAATGTTATTCATCCCCAAAAACAAATACAAGAGGAGAAGGATTCATACTTTTTAAATAATGTAATGTAACGTTGTCAGACTGGGGGTTTCGCGTCAGACTGACCACCCTTTACGGAACACTTGATCATACACCTCAGGACCCATAGTCACGTATACTGAGTTAGGCACAGTAGGCTTTGGCCCTCATGGGCTGTCGTGCCACTGAGTTAAGTTAATATAACTATGTACATACCCGAGTCTTGTGCTTGGTATTTGAAATATGTTCCCTTTTCCAAATCATAATTATAGTATATTAACTATTATTCAATGTACTTTTTAAATAAAACCAGATATTTCTGACTTTTACAATTTTTATTTATTATGGCAAATTTTATTCGTTATTTTTATTAAATTTAACATTGAGGGAAAGCTTTTTGTGCTATTCATGTGAATAATTTCAGATAAAACTATTCTTAGGAATACTCGTTTTTTTATTTAATTAAAAATACATGCTATGCTTCGTTTTCAAAATGTTCTTATTATTAAGTAAAACTGATTTCATTAAACCATATCAGTGTTATCAAACTTTTATCACATCAGTATCATACGAAAATTAAATACATATTATTTTTAAAAAGGTTGCTTGCATATATAACCCCATAAGTCATTTTTTAAGCAATTAATAGAAAAATATAACTGGAAATAATTATAATCATGCTCAAAAATAAAATTTAACCCCACCCCCCCTCCTTTTTTTTTATGAGGTAGATATTTTTCTTAAAAAGTTATTCGATATATCTTCTTAATTTTATTTTTCTTAAATAAGCAATGCTATTTTATAGATTTAAGCTGCTTAAAGATTCAGAATCATTAAAAGTAGTTTGTATTTCAAATAATTTGCTAATCAACTTTACATCATGAAGAATATTCGTTATTTATTCTGGAATGGTGGAATTTTGTAACTTGTATTATAATAATTCTCATACATTTAATCTGTGCTCATTCACCGTATGAAAAATCAGCTTGTATTTTGATTGATTCCTGGCATTCCTTAATTCAGTAAATTACGGGTTTTTTTTTAACTTTTAAATATATTTTTTTTAATCTTTTAGCTATATTTTGTTTTTAAAGAAATTCCCTTTTCAATACTGTAATACGTTATGTTTCTTTATTATTATTATTATTATTATTATTATATTCATGTAAGTTAAAGTTTAAAACATTTCTTATCTAAGATCCTAAAGATATACTATTCATGGTATTTTACGCTACTTTCATTACAGCTACAATCTTCAAAGTAACGTTTAAACGCCTAGTCAAGTAATTTGTATGCTTTTCACATCACACCACCACCAAGATTTGAACGAAGCAATTACATAATTTTTATACTTTTTTCTTGGTACTGTATTATTTATAGCTCCCCGAACTTTCTTTGCTCTTAAATAATTTGTCGTACAACTCGAGCTATAAAAACAGTTTCCTGAATCCTTCGTAGATAATAACACAAAACTGTTAAATCTACTTTTTGAGAATATTCTTTAAATTATCAGAGTGCGTGATAAATTGAGGAGTCAATTTAAAAAATAAAGGACCTCGTGAAACTTATTGAGCTATTACTAAAACGAAAGTATCTCACCTTAAACTCATTTTACGTATTTCTGGAGATAAGTTTAAGATATTATTTATTCTTAAGATCAGAAGTGATACATTTTTATAATTATAATTTTCTTAAATTAATTTATACACTCAGCATTTGAACGGGAGTTTTTTGAATGCTTAATAACTTGAAATATTTAAGTGTTAAAATTAACCACTTTCTTTATCATTTTATTTTTAAAAGTTTGGTTTGATGCTTACGTTTCCATTTATATTACCTAATTCTTGGATAAGTTGCTTCTAATGAGTCGAGTGAATATTTTTGTAATAGAATATTCACAAATACCACTGAAATAATTTTTTCACAAAAAAGTTATTTGCCTTACTTTGAAAAAAATACTTTGTGGAAAGTAATTCTAGTACACTCACTTCCACTTCCAAAAGTTAAGCACGGAGAGGAAAATGCTAATTTCCGAAAGCCAATCAGAATTGAAGATGATGCAATTCTCTGCACATGTAGATGGAAGTATGCAAATATGTTAGGTAACAGCCAATCATGCTTTCATGTCAAGAAATATGCAAAAAGGGTAGTCTTATAAGAAGCCAACTTTATGAAGGGTTACAGGAGTTGATTGTAAGTGCTGATATAGAAGGTGTTTAAAACTTTTGTACAATTTCTTTTCAAGACATACGAGTTTCTATGACTTTCAGAAAATGAATGGAAGATTCTGAGCGCTGTGGGGCGCATTGAAGCAGGACAGTCAATCACAGATGTTGCTCTTTTCTTCGGCGTTCATCATTCTGTAATTTCACGCTTATGGAAACAATTCCAAACCACACAGACAGTTGTCCGAAGGCCCATAGGTGGTCGCCCAAGGGTTATAACCCCGCATAAGATCGATATATTGTTATTGTAACCAAGCGGAATCGCAGAGCGACCTCCATACGTGTGACATCTATGGTTACAGCGTCCATTGGTAAGGCTATATCTGCAGCTACTGTACGCCGAAGATTACATATGAATGGACTGTATGCCCGGGTACCTCGAGTTTGTGTTCCTCCATCCGTCCAATCAAGAGGGGCACGATTAAAGTGGTGCCGGGAACATGGCAATTGGACTGTGTCTGACAGGGGCAAAGTCATGTTTACTGATGAGTCAAGATTTGCTCTGGAGCCAGATGACAAGCGTACAAGGAACACGCAATCAGCCCCAAAACATCACCGAACATCACGCATATCGAGGCAGAAGCATTATGGTGGCAGGGAATTCATTAGGATGTGCACCGACCTGCACATCTTTAAACGGGTTTTTGTGACGGCTGTCCGGTATCGAGATGAAGTCCCAGAACCCATTGTGAGATTGTACGCTGCAACAGTTGGCCCTACTTTTGTTTTAATGGACAATAACGCACGTCTCCATAGAGCTGACATCATCGATGACTACCTGGAGAGTGAATGAATTGCACGTATAGCGTGACCAGCATATTCGCCCGACCTTAATCCCATTGAAAATCTTTGGGATGCTCTCGGCCGTGCTGTATCTTTACGTTTCCCACCTCCAGCCACTCTTATTGAGCTGGAAACTGCTCTGCAAGAAGAATGGCGATTTCTTAATTCTGTGGTAGCTGACCACCTAATTGAAAGCATGGTCAGAAGGTGTAAACTTTGCATACAGATGAGGGGGGACCACATACCCTATTAATGTCCTTTTTTCCATTTTATGTTGTTTATTTTCACTTTATACATAATTCTGTTTAAGTCTCCAGTATGACATTACCTGATAACTTACAAAAATTTAATATTGTTTTCATTTCTGTATATAATTATTGATTTTGTTTTATGTATAAATATATATGTTATTTTACTGCCGAATTTTGTGTCAATCAAAGCAGTATTTGTTGATTTTTTTGTGTTTTACATCTTCGTGCTTAATTTTTAGAAGTGAGTGTAAATAAATATCTGAGCAAAAACCTATTAATTTTAGATGTTAAGAGTTAAAAGCTATTTTTTAACTTAGTTATTATATAAACAGATACAGATTCAAAATAAAGAAAAAGAGAAAATGTACAAATTCTCAACAGAAATATTGTATATGTTTTAAAAGAGCAAATCCAGCGAATAGGCTAAGTTTTATCAAACTGTCATCTGCAAGGAGAAAATACAAAACGGAAAAAATTAGAATATCAATATCAATTTAAGTTAAGGATGATCTGAAACAGACAAGTTTAAGCCATGGTTTATACATAGTTTAGAATTAGATAAGAAATATTTGTCTAGTTTTGATTAAGCTGAAGCTAGAATGCAGAACTGAAAACACAAACCACGTTACCAGAAATGTTACCAACTGTTGAAAAAATAGATTTTTGATGGTTCATTTGGAAAAAAATGCAAATATGCTGCATAGAAAAAAAACCCAAGTATAATGATAAACAGGAGTTTAATAAAAATGAAAATATGTAGCAATCTCAAAAATAATACTTAAAGAATATTTTGTGACATTCAAGGATAGACGTGACATCGTATGTCCAGAACATCGGAAAAAAGTTTCAAAATTGAAATTTAAAAAATCTGAAATGTGAATTTCAAATAAATTAAATATTTTAAAGTTGTTTACTATCTTGTTTCATAATTTCAGCGTCCATGTCTGTTTTATTATACATTCCCATTTTTCCGCAACATCACACGTGAACTCTTCCTTTCATTTCTCTCCCTTTCTGCATGTATGTATGCATGTAATGTTTAATATTAATGTTTAATCCTGCATCCTTCAGTAGATCCCAGCCCATGTTGATATCGAAGGGAATGAGCTGGCTGACTCTCGTACCTAAGAAGCCCTAACCTCTATCTACAACGGTTTTTGATGCCAACGCAGTAGCAAAACAGAAGCTCTACGCAAACTCTCGAAAACAATCCTCACTCCCACAAAATTAAACTACAATCATAAAATAACGATAACCATAACCAGACTTCGGACAAAACACTTCAAAGGCGTGAAGATCCAGCCTGATGGATCAAGAATATACGTGTATGGAGTGCATGCCCTTCCCGGGCACTCAGCTTAATCCCAAACATTTTTTTTCAGATGCCCTTTAATTGCTCCTGCTCTTTTCAAAATCAGTATTGACAGTAAAATGGACGCATTATACACAGACAAGGTCGAGGACATTGTCAAGGTGGTGATTCTCCAAGTCTTTGGCCTTATCTATTTGCTATCATTACTTTTGTCTGTGCACTTTGTCATACATGACTACAATAACAATAAGCAAGAAAGCAGTGACAGTCAGGAAAAAATTAATTACGCCACATGAATACATTAAAAAAAAATCTTGGTCTATTAACTTTGTTACCTGGGCAAAAAAATATTAAAATTCCCTCCTTCCTTTTTTATATGCCTATATTACTAGGTGAAGATAAAATTTGGAAAAGAATATACAATTATAAATCATGCAAAGTTCTTTTTAGTACAATTTATTTGCAAAACTGCAAGTATCTTAATTCAAGAGTGTCAAAAATATTAACATATCTAATAAATTTGAAAGTACTAAAAATTATTTGTAAAGTATCTAAATCACACCATATAATCAAGAGTACCCAAAAAATAATCTATTTATTTCTTATAAAAGCCGAACATTTTAAGAAAACTCCAAAAATCATTTTCCAGTTATATATTTTGCATTAAAATCAATAGCGTATTATAGAGAGAGAAAGATATAGAAAATGTTTAAAAATGTATAAAATTTTAAAGAATTTCAAAGAAAGAGAAAATTTGAAAATTAAAAAGTTTGAGTAACACATTTGAGTAAATTTAAAGACGACAAATTAACTGGTGTTAGCATTATGAATAAGAAACTATTATTAATTATAATATTGATATTCATTCTGTAATATTGATATTCCTTCTTCTCTCAACCTTAATCAGCTCAATTATAATTATCCTACAGTCAGTTAAGTACAATATTACTACATATTTCTATACATGAATTTTACTAATATGCATATACACATCGCATTAACAGCATCTAGTTCACTCAGTTTATTCCCAAATTTCTTATTGATATATTATGCTTTGGAGAAAGAAATATAACTTGGTTTCATAAAATTGCATTAAAAAGAGCTTTCTAACACAGAATAACTACTATGCAGATATTTAATGTGATTAATATAAAAAGAGTTACATTAAGATATTAAGTAAGGAAAAATCAATTTGTAAAGCACATATACGCTTATAAGAATATCGATTCACGATGCTCTTTCCTTTCCCTTCCAACTCAGTAGTGTTGCGTAAAAGATGAAACAGAAAAGATTTCTGATGCACCAATCCTATAATATATTCAGCTAGTCCAGAAAAAGTAATAAAAAAGAAATCACTTAGATCTTCGGTAAGTAAGAACGAAACGCAACAACAAATATCACAAGTACGCACATCATATATTTCGGTGGCTTCCTACTCAATCGAGAGTAAACTTGTTATTCCTAATCCTGTAATGCGTGCAATTAGATCCCTTCCTAAATTATTCATCATGAGGTCTATCTACTAGTTTGTTGTTAAATACGTTGAAAAGAAAATACAAGGAACACACTTTCTTTTAGATGATTGCATCGAAGGACTAATTGAAAAGTAACAGCTAATCCTATATAAAGGTAATTGAAGAACTTTCTCGTATGAGTAATTTTTTTGTAAAAATAAATACTACAGCCACATGTGTAATTCAAATAAAGGGAGCATTATTACATTGCTTGCTATTAAAATTTCAATATCATAAAGATGGGACGCTACAAACGTGAAATTCCCATGCAGGAAAGGTGATGGGGTTTGCAAATGATTAGCATTGAAGTGCATTTAAATGAATTAAGAGGGAGAAATTACATCTAAAGTTATATATTAAAGGAAAGTAAGGCCACGGATATTTAATCCAAAAATAGCTTTTAAAAGTTGGTTATTCGTGAGAATATCTTGCTATTCTGCGAATGAGAAGGAGATATTGCAACCACAATGTATAGAAAGTCAGTAGTGGATGGAACGTAGCTTAACGAAAGTGCATCGTTTACGATATTGTTTCACTCATATTCCAGAATCTAACGAATTTCCTGCAAATATATATTAAATGGGTTCAGAAGGATCATACTTCAAGCTATGTAAGATCTCAATGGTCTCCTGCCACTAACCCCTTAAAGGCATGCTCTCAGGTCGAGCTTTCAGAATCGAAGAAGCCACATTACGTACTTTGAGACAGTAAGTAGGCTTATTTTCATTCTCAGAACAATTATCTGAATGGACGGTTCGACAACATTTGGAGCCGTAAGGTCTCCCAGGCAAGCATACAAAAATGTAGATGAATTATCAATCATAATTCCAGCTCTGGAAAATAGAAATGCAAGGTAATTGATTTGAGCGTGGGAAGTAATTGGTAATTACCTCTGTAGAAAGAGATCGTTAACAAAAACGATAGTAATGCGTTGTAAATTGAATTTGAAAATGGAAGCATAGAGGTTTAAAGATGATTTTAGTGGTTCAGCTAGAGTCCTTTGGTTCCAGTGAAAGAAACTCTCAAGATGGAAGTGATACTCAACATTATGAGCGACTCTGTCCTGTGCCTACGTTGTAGCAACCATTCTGAAAGAATCACTCTTGTTTAAAGAAGATCGTACTCCGCTCTATACTGTACTGCATAGCTTTACCCACAAAGTTACAACTGTTATTGCAACATATGTTTGCCAAACCACTTAATTTTTGACTTCTGTAGAAATAGCAAAATATACATGTTTAATGTATAATATTAATGTATATAAATATATATAATCAAAAGTATATCTAGACTGCATAATAAGAAATATTAGCCACAGTAGTAAATAGCGAAATTTTGGCTTTAGAACCAAGAAGGCAGGTTTAAATAATATTTTGAGGCCACTCAACCACCACCTATAAATTCCATATACTAGTGGGCTATAGGAAAAGGAGGAAGTGTACTATAAGTATGTCGTTTCTAGAAGATAAAACACATTAATGCTATTATTCAATAAAATTGCAACAAAAAATTAATAAAAACTATTTTTATTTAATGTATATATATTAAAAATCATAATAGGTCTCCTTTTAGTCTAAAATCTCTTCTGGTATCTTCAATTTTAATAGCTCTATACCTCTGTTTCTTGTTTTGTTTGTTTTTATCCAATTTTAGTACAATATTCTTTATGTACCATTTTTTTTCTTGACACCTTTCTTAAAATCCAATTCCTTTGTTTTTTAGCCATACAATTTTGTCTATTATTATTTTATTTTATTTTATTATACTATATATATATAATTTGCAAAAATTGCGTAGTATAAAATACAACTTAATTCTAGTGAAAATATCACTCTGTTTCCTTTCCATAACAAATCGATAAAAACAATTAGACAGTCTTAACAGTTTAAATAAAAGGATAGCTAAAAACTTCATATTATATTGTTAATACATAAATATGTGTGTGTGTGTATGTGATCACAGTAGCCCAGTGTTTATGGCCATGGACTTAGCACCATGGAGGCTGAAAGCTGATTCCCATTAAATTTGTCAAGAGTTAAGTCCTCTTCTTTGGCGGGGTGTAGTAGTTAGGACAGGGGGATCTGCAAAGATGTAGTCCTCGTCACTTGATCGAGGTTTAAAACTGCGAGTCTATCGTCGGTAGCTTTCATGTTGTTGTATAATGCGACGTCAACAAATATTCACTTACTCATGTGTGTATGTATATATCTGTATATAAATACAGGATACAGGGAGGGGGGGGGGCAAATAAGACGTACTAATGTTAAACACGGATACCTCTAGCAATAACCATTTATTTTGATTAAATATTTTTCAAATTAAATATATTTTTTTAGAAATTATGTATGAAATACGACATCAGACAAATGTAAACCATTTTTCTCGATACAGAGATTGACTATTTTTAAAGCGTTTTCCATTACACCACGTAATGTTTCTGATTTTGAAGGCTTAGTATTTCGTCTCGAATTTACTGCTTCAGCTGTCAAATAGTCTCTGGTTTATTAATATACACATTGTCTTTTAAATATCCCCATAAAAAAAAGTCGGGCGCAATTAAATCTGGCAAACGAACCAAGGAAATTTGAATATTTTTAAATCAGACATTTGCCAAAAATTTCACACAGCATGTCCATTGTTTGCCTAGCAATGTGTCTACTGAACCCAATTCCTCAAAACGACCGACCAAACTCCTAATCACGAAGGAGTCGATCTTGAACTAAAATATTGCTAATATTTACGCTGCATCATAACAATTGATCATTGACAAGAATAGAAAAACTCGATAATTTTAACGCTTTGTTTTGTACTGTATGGTTCCATAATAAATTTCCAAGAATTCAATTATAACCTACAAAAAGAAAAAAATAGTTAAATCAAAAAAATAAAAAAGTTATTCGTGTTTAACATTGGAAGATCTTATTTTGCCCACCCTGTATATATATATATATATATATATATATATATATATATATATATATATATATATGGTATTTAAGAGAAAAATAAAAAAACAGATAAAAGAATTACAGTTGAAACTTACCGTTAGTTAAAACTACTGATTTCTGAGGATTAAAATTATCAAAGATAACTTAAAGGTCAAATTTTTTAAGAATATTAAATTTAGTATTTGACATCCCCTACACTACTTTAAATTATTTATCAAGTGAAAACGTAAGCCTTAAACAGTTCACTTATGTTGCTTTTTACTCAAGAAACACAAAATAAGGCTCAAATAATGTTTGTAAATGTAATTGTATGTACATAATTAATAATTACAAGCATTCTTCTAAGTTCTTTGGCAGTGGAAATATGTTAACAACGAAGGAGTTAATATATTTCAGTCACTAAATTTTTAAAATATATGAATAACTTATGCTCAGATAATTCAAAAGGCCATTAAATTAATTTTCGGTTACAGGTTGACTGGTAGTATTCATTTTACCGAAATTTGCTTAATTGTATAATGAATGCACTGCACAAAGATGACTTTTTACGCGCAAATGTGTTTCACATGAATGGAAACCAAAATTAATAAAGATATTAAATTTGTATCTTGCATTTTTCCTTAAATATCTAATAACTCGCACGGAGGTTTGCATAAGTCGACAAGGAGAGAAAATACATCATTTTTTTTCTTTTTACATATATTTTGATTTTTGAAAACTTTTACTTCAAAATTTTGTTTGTGTGGCTGCAGTAGCTTACGGATCATGGTCACGAACTTATAGCCAGCGTTGTCGAGGAGCGGGTTTGAGTCCTCATGCCACTGAGAGACCCCTTGTAATTTAACCTATGGTTTAAATCTATCACGATGGTGTGGTGTGGGAATGAAGAGAGTAGGGTGACAGCTCAGGAGTCATCTTCGTCCCATGATCTTGTGTAAAGTTACGAGGTCCGTCCCGAATAGCCCTCACGTCTCTTTAAGGGGACTGTAAACTTACACACTCACTCAATATTTTGCTTAAAAAACAATATTTTCCATTACATTTAACCTACCAAGCGGTCTGCACGTAAAATTCCGCCATTCCAGAGAAGCTTTTTCTGCCTTCAAGCAAGATTACCAAAAGCGGCCGAGCCGCATTCTTAAAAATACGGCTCAACCGCTTTTTTAGCCCCCCTGAAAACAAAAAATATGTGTGGTGCATTTTTGAAGCATCAGAATGGCAAGACTTTAAGTGCAGACCGCTTAGAGGGTTAATGGACAAAATATATAATTAGGACAATTTTGAACTTTTTTTCTTGCATCATACTTGAAACCTTAGTTTCGTTTTATGGAAAAATGTCAACAAACTATCTGAGATTATTGCAGAATTAGGCGATAAATACCATATTGTTTTTATACCTAAATTACATCTAACGAAGTGTTTTAAGCAGAAAATTTATAAAAACCAAAGAATTTATAAAATTCAAAATTTAATGTATCCATTTAAAAAAGTTATTTATTTCCTTTAGCCCAAATTGTTTTATGCTTGAAAATAGAAAATGCAATAATTACTCAACTTTATGAGATTCCCTATTATTATTATTATTTAAAATAGTTGAGTTTTTTTTAAAAAGAAAAATATTTCAATCTAACTCCAAGTTATAAATATAGGTTCCACAAATTAAGCTCGTGTTGCATTTGTATACGTATAACGATCGAAAAATTTGGCGACTGCAGCCATTGCTGACGACAAAAGCAAAAACCTAAAGTTAAACCATTTGAAATGTATTCTCTCAACTCTCCCCTCCCTAGCCAGCTTGGTTTAGTCCATGTCATCTGACCAATCCGCACGCGCAGCTGTTATCTCCTGAAACTAATTGGCTTTGCTCCGTGATATAAGGAAGATGGCTTTCCTTGAACAGCTTCAAACATTAAATTCTGTTATCTCTCATTTAGGTAAAACATTAATGGAGACTTTGAAAAATGCTAAGTAAGTTGTATGGTGAATCTGTCATAGAGATCCAAGGTTCACGAATGACATCGGCGTTGTAAAAGTATCCAACTAGGTTCGGAGATAAATTTTTCAAAAATTGATTTTCTGAATAATTTTATTTTTTTTTAAAGAACATAAATAGGCTTAAAAAGTCATATTATAGTCTATTAAATAACTAACATGAATCGCCCTTTTTTTTAAAAAAAAAATTATTTTTAGGAAAATTTAGCAAAATTTTTTAAGTTAAGAAAAACGTGATAAAAAAAGTAAATTGCACATTATGCAATTTTAACGTCATTGATATACTTCTTGATCTCTCTGAAGTGTCACAAACCGCAGGATAAAAAATAGTTTAAGAAATAAATATTTTATTAGCATTTAAATTTGATAGTCATGATTTTTTGTCAAAATTACTGCATGTCCTAAGATGTGATTAAATGTAGCTATCTTAAAACCTGCGGTTTGTTACACTCTGAAGGGCCCATAGCATGTATGTTATAAATTTCCTTGCATTTGATTTGATTATTTAGAAGATATCTCGTTTTTCGTGCAAAAATTATCAAGAAAAGTTCATTCTTCAAAAAATGAATTAAAAAATATTTTTATTAGTTAGTTAAATAAATGCTATAAAAAGAACTTAAAAACTCTCTAGTTTTATGTATTAGTCCTTCTTCCTCAATAATTAATTTCTTTTTTCCCTAATGACCCAAACAACACCAAACATCAAACACCTAAAAAGCACTTTTTCAACCTAGTCGGATACCTTAAAGAAGAACGAGAATCCGTCAAAGACAATGAACACGTTGGACGACCTTCGACCTCACGAAACGTGGATAATGTTGCTTTGGTGTCTGAATGTGTTCGAAAAGATCGTCTTCAAACACTTGTACAAATCACTGAGGCTACACATTTCTTGAAGAAGTTAGAGGAAACTCATTCGTTCGTAAATGTCTTCAGTTCTGGCAGAGTGACGACTGGTATTTTCTGTATGACAAAGCAGCAGCACATCGATTCCAGTTGGTAAAAGAGTTAGTTTATTGCCAAAACTCGCACTTAAGGCTTCCACTTCCCCCATTTACCAGACTGTGATTTACTCTGTGTGACTTTTACCTGTTCCCATCAATGAAAAAACATTTACATTGCTGCCCTTTTTTTCATATATTCTTAGTAGATGTTCTTTGGTATTTGTTTTTTGTTCTTACCTAAAATAAAAAGAAATGTACTGTGTACTATACAGCTACTGCTCAAATATACAAAATAGATAAAGGTTTTTTGAAATGACTCAAAACAAATAAATCTGCTGTTTCATCGAAAAATAAGTTTTTATTTTTTTATTTCTTAAGAAACGCATGCGCAATACAAGATAAATAAGCACAAAAAGAATTCTGCATTGGTCACTTACACTTTCAATATTATTTGGATTGCTCAAAGCACTCTTAATAAAGCCCCAAAAAAGAAGAAAACAAGCCTGGTAAACTAACGTAAAAGTATGAAAATATTTTTACAACGAGTTTAATGCAAATATATACTATTATAAATCATTTCATAAAATATATCTGTGAACCAAAAAAAAAGAAACTTTTAGTGAACAATTTATCTCTTTTTTTTTTGTTAGTACAGAAAGTTACTTTTTTATTTCTTTTAAAATCTAATAAAATATTTTTTGAATAAGACATGACTTTGAGTTTGTAATTATGTATAACTTATATACAGTAAAAGAATGTTACATTACATTATAATAGTATTATTACTTTACACACATTCATATTTTTTACTTCAATTTTCATCATTCTCTATATGATAATTAAAAAATATCATTTTATACGCAGTCACTGGTATAGTTTTAAAATATTTATTTTAAATATCTTTTCAAAATCATTACATTATACAGAAAAGTTTTACATCATTTCCGTAGATACAAATACATAATAGAAATGTATTTAAAAAAATTATTTTTAAATTAAGTTTCAAATTATTTATGACTAATTTTTATTTCTATAAATGCATGTTTAAGAATTCAATTCTTTCTAAGCTAAGAAATACCATGTAGTATTTCACTATAAAAATATATTTGGATAACATCTATAAAATCATGAACCTCAATTTTGAAATCTTATTGTTGTATGCCAAATCACTGAAACTTTTAAATATTTCGTATATCCCCTAAACTTGCGATTCAAAATTATTCAAAGCCATCATGTACGTACGCAGCTTTAATGTCATTACTATGTATCCCCCAATAAAACAAATGTGTTTATTCAGCAAATGGGTAACAAAAAACCTATCAAGTCATTTGTCCGTGTTATTTATTCTACGAAATATGATACAGAATAGAATATATCATATAAGAGAAACCATTTTTTTTCCGAAGGGAATATCGTTCAACAATGTTGATTCCTTACGTGTTAAAACAATTTAACAGCTAAATAAAAAACTCTAATTTATGTTTTAAATTCAAATGCTCTTTCTCTGTTTCACGATAATGTTTTTTTTCCCCACTATATTGTGGAAATACACGGGTATAAAAACTTAAGCAAAATTTTAAAAATTTAGCGATAGCCATGAAATTGCAAAAAAAGAGGTCGGAGATCAGTAGGGGGAACACGTAAGTCAGTAGAAACTCATGCGTATGAAAAATTCAGGAATAAAACGTCAAAGGATGGAGGCGACGAAAAACGCGTATGTTCGCGCGCTGCTCAACAGTAAAATGAAATGAAGGACGGAGACCAATTCACCATATTCCCCAAAATGCCAGTGGGGTGTTTCGTAAAAATGGCTGGAAATCATCTGGATGACTTCCCCGTGGAAAAAGTCAAAAGGGGAGGGGGGCGTACTGTCACCGTGTGTGCAGAGTTCGGAATCAACAAAAATGGGCGCGCTTGGAAAACGTTCCAAACCAGGTACAGTTGTTAGAAAAGGGTTGGGTGGCCCGGGACGACAACGCAGGGGATAACCGATATATCATCCTGCAGGCGAAAAATCGACAGAAGTCAGCCCCAAACGCCATTGTTGAAACTCTGTACAACAACAGTTCGACAATTAGCGGTTTTTCTCTAGACGCCTTCACAAAAAGGGCCTTTTTCCCCCCCGTCCGAACGCGCCTCCCCTGAAAAATGGCCACCAACCCCGTTTTCAGGGGCCAGAGGGAAAAACTGGCAACTGATCAGAGTCGTTCCTCTTTACGGATGGAGTCATTCAGTACCCGAAGCATTCTCACGCGTTTTATTTTGGGAGAGACGGGACCCGGTTTTATGTAACATCAAGGGAAACATCGTTACGGTGGTCCCGGGGTTTTCTGGGGGGTATTATTGAAAAGCGGAACTGAGCTCCCCTTTTCGCTATTGTGAGGAGGTACCTTTCCCCATGTGCATCTTTTCCGAGGTACTTTGCCCAGACTTCATTTTTTTGGATGAAAATGCCCGGGCCCCACCCCCTTTTTTGGGGGCGCTGGGAAAGGAAGATATCACTGAGTGGGTGGCCAGCGTGCTCCCCAGATTTAAATCCCACGAAAATTTTGGGATGCTTTGGGGAAAGTATTGCCCACGATTACATCATCCCGGGGAACAACCAACAACTCAAGCAGATGTTGATTGGGAATGGGCCTCACTAAAAATTTGCACCCGCTGGTTCTGAGTATGCGGAACGGTCAAAGCAACCTTGTAGTAAGGGGGGGGCATATACCATTGGGCATTTTTTTTCTTCCTTTTATAGACAATCATAGTCACGATACTATGCTTTCAATAAAAGCTTGTTTTGTTTTTATTCCCTACCGTATGCGTTTTATTCCTTTTCGCGCCGATGCTTTCGTTTCCCTTTCTACATAATACTCTCCCTCATTTCAAGTTTCAAGTCTCTCAGATGATTTTTCGTGAAGTTATGGCAATAAACCCACCTGTTGCTTAAGTTTTGCACACCAGTGTAGTTGTGGTAGTATTGTAATGGGTCTACTCACGCAAACCTGTAACTAATCCTCTTGGGGTTAATTTATTTGTTTTTAACTGTTGTTCAATTGAAAACTTTCTCAAGAAGAAGTTTTGTTTCATGCAAATGAGTGGTTCTATTTAAGCATTGACTTTTAGATACGTGAAGTTAGTTGAGAGTAGTTGAGAGAGCTACTCGAGGGTTAGTCGACGAATAGTTGAGAGTTAGTCGATGAGTAATTTCTGGATAATCAATTATTGCTAATCGGCGTTTAAGTTATAAGATAGAGTTTATTGATAACAACAAAAGGTCGTTCAACTAATAGCAAAATTACGGAGAATTAGACCGTAGAAATCCAAAGTGTTCTATGACTAACTGAATTAGATTATACTCAAATATTAAGTATCCTTTTTGCCGTGTGATTGCTCTTATAATTAGCAGTGTTGAGCATTTTCTACCCTGAGTTGTTCGATTTAAATCAGAGGATTAATGAATTGGAATTTGAACTGGTTATGGCTGATATTTACTCGAACTCCCAAACACTAATAACCTCAACGAGGTCATTACAATATTATGCTAAGGCATAAGTGTGTACATTATGATAAACATACAATATATAAAAGAATAAGAAAACTCAAATTTAATAAAAACACATAACAGTTTTTGGTTTCGATTTGCTATTTCATATGAGGAATAAAATCAAAGAACCATGTCGACGACAAAATGTTCTTATAGCTTTTAAGAAAACTTTATTCGTATTCTTATTACTGCACTGCAACAAATTATCTGGTTACTGAACTTCAAAAACCAACGAGTAAATATATTCATTGTCAGATTAAAACGACATAAAGTTCAGAAACAATTTTTGAATTTTTTTAAGGAAACCACGTGAAAATGTTCCCAATAGAAGTTAATAAGAAAATAAACCGAGAGAATGTGGCGATTTAAGCAATGTTTACATTTTGGCTGCGGGGAAACAGCTGTCATTACACAGCCAATAGCTGTGTTTCTCTGCATCTAAAATTTTAATTTTTACTATGATAAAATATTTTAATGTAAGCCTCAAAAATTATTAATCCATAAATTAACAACTTCTATTGCATACCTATACAACTTATTTGTTGATAAATTGAGCTGAAAGCTATTTCAGCTGGTTTATATAAAAAGGAAACTCCTCAGTTTTGGTTTTAGATTAGAATATAAATCAAAATGTGTATTACGTAACTATGAAATATGTTGTTTGGAATTATTTTAATACATGTAATAATGTTGGAAATTGTTCTCTTTTTTGTATTATTATCGTCTGCTTTGATTTAATATTTTATATACTAATTCTAATTTTTCTTATTGTTTACTTTATTTTCTGATATTTAATCGGTTAATATTATAAGTTTTGTTGCTAACGTTGTGTGTGGCATCCTTCTTGTGATTATCTCAATGTGAGAATAGTTCAGTTGAATGCTAGAATTCGAATTTGATAAGTATTTTTGTCTCGTAATAGAAAAAGTTGTTTCTTTTACTGATTGATTTAATTCGATTTTAGATTACAAAGATTTTATTTCAATGTTCTTACGTATATGTGTTCTTATTTGTTACATCCTAGTTTTAAATAAAAAGTTCAGTTTATTTCCAGTTGATTATTTGCATCATATTTTGAACAATGAATCACCAAAACAAAAACGACGAATCGGTCAGGTATAGCAAATGAAATATCTTTGGATTTTAAAATTACACTATAATCTTAACAGTTTCATTTATGGCATTCAGTATTTGTAGAGCTATAATAACTCTAAAATTGTCTGAATCAATCTCTAAATATTAATATAGTTTCAATTGGAAAAAATTTACAAAAAAACTGTCAATGTGAAAACTTTATATTAATTGTTCATATACATTTTTAAAATATTGAACTGACCAATAATAATTTTAATTCTGAAAAGCTATGCAGAATTTAATTTTTCTCAGAACCGAACTATTTACATCTATTTGTTTCAAAAAGTAAGAATTTTCATTTAGGCAAATTCTAACAGCAAATGTATATTTAGTGACAATACTGACTCTCATGAATTCAGCGTTCTTAAAGTTTATATTATGTATAAACATATTAATAGTAATAATATAAAAATGTAGTAATATATTATACATAAACTATTATAATAATATAATTATAATAATAGTTTATATAAATTATCACATATTCTCTCTGTGCCTACACATTTCTCATTAATAATATTACAACATATATGAACAAATTTAATTCTTACCACACGGTGAAGTTTCTAGTAGTAGTATGGGCTAGTTTATATTTAGAAGTTTAAGAAAAGCAACATATTGATAACAAGGATTTTTATCTTTATAGATACTTCGAGAATCTAAATATTTTATGCATAAATATCGAGTTCATACAAGATTCATTTTCATCTTGTTAAAGATAATATATTATAGAATATCAAAAAAACAACTAAGCATACTGTAAATAATGAACTATATAGCACTGATTATGATAAAAGAGATGTTTTTAATTATAACAGTATTGGAGTTCATTTATAAAACAATAGTAGTTAATTATCAATACATAGGGATATAGTATTAAACTATTTGCATCGTAATTACTTTTTAGTTGATAAAGACAGTTATAAAATTTATAATTTGAAATACTCCTGATAAAACATGATTACCTCATTAAATGTATTAAACCTTTATATAATAAACTCCGTATTCCTTGGTTAAATTTAAATTTTAAGATTTACTATTCACTTTCTATATCCATAGATATCGTTGTAATTTATTTTGCCTTGGTGTCAAATCTCTTTTTTTTTAAAAAAAAAATAAACATTTTAAAATTAAAGTGTTATTTGCATATTTTCTACGTTATATATGTTGCATGTGTATAATGCTAATGCCATTAAGTTATATATTTATGTTGAATTAAATCTGCGATTGTAGTGCTGTAATTTTCTATGGTGGCCAATGGAGTAACTAAATTCATTTTCTTTGGTACATGGAGATATAAATTTATTATACAAATAAGTTTTAAATTGTGTTCTGTTTCTTACTGTATTTCCTCTTCTATATTTTATTTCCTCCTAACGCTATGACCAAATAAAAAGGAAAGTTGGCGCCTTAGGCCGTTTTTTAACTACAATTCTAAGCCCTAAGCTTCAGAGATTAGTAGGCCGCGGTAGCCGAGTGGTATAGGTATCGGTTCGTGGCTTGCCTTGTCACGAGTTTGAGCCTAGTACCACTAAAGACCCGCCGTGTAGGGTAGCGATGCACTTTAAATCTGTCGGGGGGTGCCAGCTCAGTTGTCGTCCACATCACTTGACCATGGTTCAAAATTACGTGGACCGTCGCCAAAAGCCCTCGTGTAACTGAACAGTGCGACGTTAATATTCAATCAATCTATCAATCAATCAGAGATTAGTATTCTGTTACTGTCTCTATAGTAGCTTATTTTTTTTTAGTCTTAATGCTTTTCTGATATAAGCTTAGATTAACACATACATATATATACCTTCAAATTGATATTGCAACACCATGAAAAAAAACAACAACCACAGCTGAATGCAAATTAGTATAAGTAGAGGTAAAAAATACAAGAAAATGTTTAAATTTGCTTGCCTAATTGATCATGACTAGTTTTGGCCTGCTAAGCCACGCTATCTCCGACTTACTTCTTCAATGTAAATATTAAAGAAGCATAAGATATGCTTTAAAGAACATATTCTACGAGTTGAATACCCACAGTTATTGCCTGTGGAAAGAGATCGCATATAAGACTTCATGGCCCTTGTTCGTTTATGCACTCAATTGTCACTCGTGTTGGGTATGGCATGAATATTAGTGAGATATATGTGAAAAAATGGACGTAGGATCAACAGAAAAAACGGAGAGTCAGTGAATCTCATAGAAGCACAACAGATCGCCCTAACAAGTAGATCCACCGATTGTCTCGTCAAGATATTTTTGCTACAATGCGTTATGTTCAAAGCCATCTGTCATCTGCAACAGATTACAAGAACTGCTCCATGCACAGCAACCTGTTAATATAATTCATTTAAACGTTCATCCAAAGACTGCACACCTGATTTGTTGTCAATGTTATCCCCATTTGGACCAATGGTTTTGGGTACTGAATTAATTTGAAGCCTAATTTTGCTCCTAAAGAAATGTCGGTCGTGGAAGTGTGTGGTAAATTCCTACCTTCCGGAACATTTCGTTGAACCTCACACCAGTGCATCCACAAGTTCTATGGAGCAAACACACATCACATCGTCACATTCGGAGTACAGTCATCCAGTGTGGACATCACCGGCAGTTTACATCAGACCAGTTTGTTAAGTAAATTATTTAGACTGTTGTTAGTCTATTTGGGGGTCACACCCTACATTTTATTTCGTTAAAAATAGCTAGACATCCTATAGTAAAACAAACGTTTAATATCCTAAAGGGACTTGATATGCTTCCATAGTCTTCCGAATCACCCGATCTATCCCCAATCAAGCATATTTGAACTCTTATTAGATTCGAAGTATATCGGGTCTCACAGGTGAATATTGCAGAGGATCTGAGCTCTAAAGTGCACCCAACTTGACAATAAATGTAACAGGATACCATAATTGATTTCATTGATAGTATCAATTCCCGTTTAGAGGTTTGTTTTGCTTGGTGCTTATACAGAAATCTTTTAATACAGAATGAACAGCTCTCTAATGCTTAGTTTTGTTTTGTCACCCCTACTATTCTTCTTATTTTCACATGGCAAAACGCTGTAAAATTTGTGACGTATTTATACGCCATCTTTCAACTAATCCTCTCGGGAAATCTTTGGGCTATCAATTCACGCTATTCAGAACCAACCCTACGGCAAAAACATCGGGATATTCAAATTAACTTTCAATATATAGTCGAAGTTTTCTAGCTTGAATAGAGAGTAGGAGAAGAAATAAGCCAGAAACCACACAGGTGAGTCTGTTATTGAAGGTATCAAATTTGAATTATTGTGATTAAGAGATTTATTAGAAGGAAGCTTTAAAGGGACGATAGTTCACTGAGATTAAATTAATATTAGATTAAATCGGATGATAGGTTAGATCCTTTATAAAGCATGGATCAAGTTTGAGGGTCTCCTAATCCTTCGAGTATTACCGTCGTTGTTCCACTTTCTCAGTAAGCATCGAGAAATTCTCTTACAATAATTAATTGGATTTGTGTCTTTTCATTGTGAGATAAATAAATAGATTGATTGAATCATGGCAAGTGTTTCTTCCCTATCTCCCACATATCTAAGTGCCCAAGAGAGAGGTGACAACCTCTCACTAATTCTTATATCGATACTTGAAAACATAACTACCATTCACCAGATTTACCATTTATTGTTATTAATTTAAAACATACAACACTGTTTACAAATATTAATGACATAGAATCATAGGAAAATACTATAGAAATCTTACTCATCTCGTCTCTTAATTACATTCTTTTATCCGCTCAAAGGAAAGATGAGTTCCATCATCCATTACCAATCAAAAGGACATTAAAGCCAATCCTTCACAGCACGTTTCTTTATGATGTTACATTTTTACTTTTGAGGAGTGCATATATACACTCATGGACAAAAAAATAACGCACAAAGAAATAATTGCGGGATCGTAACGAAACTTGGTACATGTCGAGGAGATATGCAAATTATTAGGAATGCAGTGTGATTGCGCATTACGTGTAGCCGGTAGAGGCCGTTTAACATCGTTCTGCGTGGAGTAAAAAACAGGTAACCAAAGCTTGTTTGAGTGTGCTAAACTGGACTGCAGCGGGATGGAACCAGGTCGTTTTTAGCGACGAATCCAGATTCAATCTCAGCAGTGATGACAATCGTGTTCGTGTGTGGAGACCCCGTGGTGAACGCCTCAATCCTGCCTTTGCTTTACAGCAACACACCGCTCCCCCAGCTGGTGTGTTGGGGTGTCATTACTTAAAATACACGATCACCCCTAGTATTGATACTTGGCACCATGACAACCCAGCGGTATGTCCATGACATCCTGCAACCACATGTGTTGCCACTCATGCAATGGCTCCCAAGAGCCATTTTTCCACAAGACAATGCTCGGCCTCACATGGCAAGGATGTCACAAGACAGTCTCCGCTCTGTCCCTTCCTTGGCCATCCCGATCCCCAGATTTGTCTCCAATCGAGAATATCTAGGATCATTTGGTACGGCGAGTTGGGCATCCCACGAGTTTCAACGAACTATAGGCAAGGTTACAGCAAATATGGAGAGAAATGTCTCAAGACATCATACAGAACTTGTATGCATTAATTCCCGATCGTATCGCATCGTGCTAGAGGGGGTTCAACAGGGTATTAAATCCTCCTTTTTTTGCCTTTTTCTCTGAAATAAAGGACCATTTTTCTTTGATTTTCTAATAATTTACTTATATTAAAGTAGTTATTCCGTATGTAAAATTTCGTTTCATTATGACGACTCCTTCTTGGTGCGCTAATTGTTTTGCCCATGAGTGCATGTATATGTTACCGTTAAAGTGTGAAATCCATTATTTCATAGAATAACTAGGTATTTCATGAAATAACTAGGCACGTCAGTTGAAGTATATAAAATGATTAAATGTGCTACGATTTAACAAGGTATTTTGTAGAATAACTACTGATGATCCTTAAAGTATGAAATATGGCACAAAAAGTTCTTTGAACCGGTTCTATCTGTTTAGGAAGGATTTTTTCGATTAGAAAGTAGAGATGGCAGAATAAAATAATTGTATTCTGGATATCAATTTAGTATATGTCCGTAAGAATTAATTTCCATTAAAGAAGTTCCAGTTAATGACACAACGCTTCAATCTGTTGCAACAGCTCAAATTTGCGGTGTTGGACAAGGATTTAAAACATACTCGTGTAAAAAAATGCTTAATAGTAAAAAGTATGCTTGTTTCAGAAAAATAAACAGTGCAATCCAAAGTGTTATCACAGCAATCCTTGCTCTAATAAATATTAAAATAGTAAAGTAAGGGTATCTCATGAAATTTAAATTATTATTCTCTTACATTTTTATATTAAAAAGTTTACACAATGTTTTTATGAAGCAACAGTTTTCCTTCCCAGCATGTATTTTTGTTGATAATATTTAAATATAATTCTTTTTGCCCCTTTCTGCTTATCTAATATTAACAATATGAGCAAAAATAATATATATCATCTGCTTTCCCTTATTATTTATGAATTATTCATCCGAAAAAGAAATAAAATATATTTTTTGAGAGATTTTAACTATTTATGATCAATTAGTTTATAAAATGTTTTTGAAATTGTTTATATTTCCCACTAACGGTCTATCCTTAGTTATTTCATAAAATACCTAGTTATTTCATAGAATAACTAGGTAAAGTATGAAATTTTTCTTCTGTTATATTCTTTAACAGTAACATTTATATATATAGATATTATCAATTTTTATCGGAAAAATATGCCGTTGAATAAGAAATAGTTTGATTTAAAGTTAAGGAAATAAAATTGTCCACTAATGTATTAAGTCTGAAAGAAAATATTTTTTATGATACATAATTTTTGTAAGGAACTATCTTAACAGAACTTAAAAAATAAAAGGTTCTGTAAAGCTAAAATAATAGATAATTTGTATTCGGATAATGGTGCCTCTCCTTTGAAACTGACGTAAAAAAGCAGTAATATAATTCAAATTACAATCGGGTCTTTTTCCATGCATTGAAAGAACATTTTAATTATTTTTACGTTCTTTTATGAACAGACGAAACATTTTATTATCTTACTTAAATTTAATTCTCTATATTATTTTAAACATTTTTTTATAAAAACAAACAGACATTTACTAGATAAAAAATACATGCTTCCTCATTTTTAGGCATTCAAATGGTCTAAAAAGATTAAATTGAAAGTATCCTACATACATTATGCATTCTTTAGACCTTTGCTTTCGAAGAGTGATTCTTCATCTTAAAAGGGTGGATTAAATAATAAATCCAATTTAATTTGGTAAAAACAAAAGTAAACTGCAAAAGACAGTTGGATATTTAAAAAATTTCAAAATCTTAATGAATTCTTCCAACATGCACAGCATTCAAGCATTTATTTTTTATGCTAAATGTTTTCTATATATGAGGATTTTTATTAATAGATTCAACATTTCGTAAGTGTAATGCATTTTTTAAGTTTATGTAAAAAATAAAGAGTATTGTTATTTCTTCTCTGTAGCATTTCACTATGCTCTGCAATATTATTTAAAGGATTTCAAAAATTTAAAAACATTACTTTTAGAGGGGATCCATTAGGAAGTGATAAAATTTAAAAGTATCTTATGTAATAGGTTGTATTCATGCAAAATTAATGTAATTGAGTGTTATGATGGAAGAAGTAAAAATAATACGTATAAAATTTCCTGAGCAAAATAATAAGGATATAAAATAGACAATCGTTATTTAAATCAATAAAAATATATTATTCAGTATTAAAAGTCTATGTAATTCTGTAATTAATATTTATATAATTATTTAAATAATGATCTTTAATTACAAATCATAAAAAAGATGAAATAAGATTTTTTTTTTTATGAGCGTTAATTATTATATTTTTTTTCCTTCGTATCAATACTGAAATATTTTTTTCTCAAAATCAATGTTTTGATCTTAGGAAATAAAATTTTTATAAAAAGTAGATAATGACCTTTTCTTTGATGCAATTTGCTATTTATGAAAGAAACCTAATTAGCAATCAAATGAATGAGTATTTTTAATAAAAAGGAAATTTTTATAAATTATTATGCTTACAACTATTAAATGGTAGAGAAAATTGTATAGTGAACCGAATGAACGCGAAACCCTTTCCTTAAAGCAAGAAAAAAATTATCAAATGTGCCTCACTCAAAATACAACAGCAGTAAGTAAAAAATAAAAGTTTTAATAAATTGACAGTTCAAGAGACTTAACTTCAAACAAATTAACACAGCAAATTAAAATAGAATATGATAATTCTACATTTGGTGTACCCCAAAAGATGTCAAAATAAAGCTTTGATGAAAAAATTCAAATTCTTCTTTAAATTTTGGAAGAAACTGACATTTTTATCCATTTAATTTTGAATGACAAATTTAATGTAACAATTATATTTATAAACGCAACAAGTATGCTACTTCACTATATATCCAGCAGTGGATAAAAAAAAAAAGAAAATGAAGAAACTGAATTGACTTCTTTGGCTTATAAAAATAAAATCTAGTGTTTGTGTGAAACTTAATTATTTAATTCATTATATATATTTTCGTTATGCATTGGCTCCAATTCTTGTCAAGTTGCTGCGACCATGCATTCGCTGGTGAAGGAAACACCGAATAATTATAGACATTATTAAAAAACAATATTTTAGTAATATGTCAATTTACTATCAAGAAATGTAATAAACCGAGGGAGTAATCAACTTATGTATGTACAATCTCTATCTTAAATATCTATAACAAATAATTAAATCACTTATCTTGCTTACGATCCATTGTATATATTCAATATCGGACCAAAAGTTTATAATACCGGTATTCGGTTTTTTTTTTGGATCTTAAAGCTGAGATGTGCCGCTTTTAATAATGTAGAAGAAATTTTAGAAAAAGAAAGAAAACAGGTGTTTCTTTGCTTTATTTGCCAGTTTTATTAGAGAGTGTAAATATCAAAAAAATAATTTGTAACTTAAGAATTATAACAGTATATAAAGAATCACAAAAAAGGTAAAGGAACATTTTATAAATTTAAATCATAAAAAAGTGTAAATATCACTATTCAGTCTGTGATACTATTACAAGTTTTTGAAATGTTATCTTAAATAAACATATATAATGCATTAATTGCATTGTCATTAAGCCAGGAAAGTAATATTTAGGCTTATACTTTAGTTGATGGTACTGTTAGCAATAACAAACCATCTAATGATGTTATTTTACTTAAAATTTCATTGATATTACCTTTCCTTTCAAAATAATCTAAAATCCCTGATGGCTTGGGTTCAGAAATTGCGCTTAAATTTGTATCTTCATCGCTATTAGATTCTTTCCTCTTTAACAAATTTGCATCATGTTTCGTTTTTAAATGTGTATGGAGTCCTCTTGTACTTCCTTCTCTCATTCACTTTAATAACTCTTGAACTCTTTAATAACACTTCTTCAGACTGAGATGATCGGTTACAGTTATTATGACCAAATTGTTTACAAATTAAGGATAGCTCAACTCAAAATATATTGTATTCAAGAAAAATCGAACGTATTTTAATGAAAATTGCCCTTGTTTTAAAAGGTAAAGCTTCCTTAAGACTTCATTGTTACGTAACAGCTCATTGGTTTTACGCTCTTCTTATAGGACACATATAGCCAGCATATTGAAAGAAATAAGAAAGATAATCTCAAATTAGATTTCAACGTGTGAATCAAACTATTTCTTAATTCCACTACCGTTTCAATTCACTTAAAATAAGTTTTTCCTCCAAAAATCCATCATGGATTGCAATCCCGATTCATTTGTAAGTCTTTTACAATCACGCTGATGTGCTAAGCAGCAAAAAGAAAAAAAAATAGCAGAGAACTGTATACTTGTTCCATTGTATGAACTGATAGGATCGAAACGCTAATTGAAAAAGCCTTGGGTAATCTAAAATGAAAGTAATTTCATCACTGACGAATAAGGAACAGGAAACTTAGTTCTTAGAAAGAAAATAAAGTGAGATGATGGCTAATTTGAACTGAAATAAAACTTGAAAAGAAATAATTAATCAGGCATTGTAACTGAGGAAATGAAAACATGGGCCCGGATTTGGTTCTTTCAGTCGATTAGAATTCGATTCATGTACGAAGGGATTTCCTCTCATTTCTTTTGTCCATTAAGTGAAATGATAGTTGTTAAGAAGATTGTGTCTCGCTAATGAAGATATTGTGTTTTAGTTTTAGTGCAGATTACTAGTAGGGTATTTGTGAGTGTGTTAGGTTTTTAAGGGATTGTGAATAAACGTTACAAAAACGTTGTAATTTGTAAATATTTATTCAAAGGTGATTGATTTTGTTTGGAACCATGATTTTGAAAAAGCGTATGAATTATTTTTTAAAAAAAATTTTTTTAAACCCGGTTGAATCAGAATACACATATAAAACTATTTTAAGAATATTATTACAATATTTTTTTTAATGCAATTTTAGTAAAAAATGAAGTAAAGCATGACATTATTTCAAAAAATTCTCCTTTAATAAAAAATACTTCTATATCCACAATATTTTGCCTATATATAGCTAAAATTCTGTACAAAACCTGTCTTAGGAATTTCTGAAATATATAATTTAGAAAAGGGTTTATTCATATATAATTTAGAAGAGGATTAATTCATATATTATTTAGAAGATTTATTCATATATTTTAATATTTTAGGGAGAGAAATTTTTTAACACAAAGCACCGGCTATTATTTTAATGGATCGTAACTCTAAAAATATTTTTTTTTTGCTAAAATCCTAGTTAAGACTCTGTTTAGAAGTCCCAGTTATATATTGGCAAAATACTACTACAGAAACAAAATTAGAATATTTTAAAAATACAATGAAAATCATTTAATACGAAACTGAGGGGATTGAAAAGTTTTTTCGTGTTAAAGTATACTAAAAAGAAAACCCATATAACCAACAAAATTAAGTTTATAAGAATATATTTTATTTGCATAGATGTGTATATGCATGTATTTAATAAAAACTGTTCACACACATTTACGTAATTTGCTCTTTTTTATTATTGTTAATAAAGTGGAGCTCACAGTACCAAAATATTTACACATTTTCGTTTTCATCTTGTTTTTGATCAATGGCCTACAGAAGCCCCATCTTTATTTTAAGCAAAATAGAAGTTTGCTTTCCCCCTGAACCTTTTGCCATTGTGTTTGCAAAATTTTTTTTAAAAATAGAAAAACTAATGAAAACTAAACTCATTGCTTTTTATTCACACTGCGATGTACTCGTCACCGAATTTCAAAGCCAACTGTTGAGAGATGATATGTTTTTGTTTGGCGTTTATAGGGATGGACTGTGAAAACAGCTTATATAAACAAAACTGGCTCATATCACAGACTTTTCTGAGCTATTTCAAAGCCGAGTTATTCTCCCTTCTACGAAACGTATGAAATGGCCTCTCTTTCATTTCTGGTGTTTAAAGTATTTTGCTCATTCCCAAAAGAGAAATCGTTTCGTGTTAACTGATTTTCGTTTTGTGTTAAGAGAAAAAATGCATGAAAATACATAGTAGTTTGTTGGGACCAATGTATTATTTCGTGTTAACCGGTACTTCGTCTTAAGCGCTTTCGCATTAAACGTATTTCACTGTATGTCATTATTTCTCCAATTTTTGTCAAAAAATTGCATTTAAATAACTTTTTTTGTAATAATATTCTTAAAACATCTTTATATGTATTTTCTAATTCAACTGACTCTTAAATTTCACAAAATATGTATATTATTCATTTGTATGCTTTTTCAAAATCAGAATTCCGAATGCTGTTAATCACCTTAAAAAGTCCTCCTTCTACCTTTAATATGATCTTTACTTATATAAAAATTCTGAATGCAGAGAAAAAAAGAAAAACAAATGTATAACAACTTACTATACTTAATTTTTAAAGCTGAAATATTACATCATACTTATAATAAATGTTTCCAGCTTTGGTATAAATTTAGTAATAAGACTGAAAAATATTTGTATTATTTGAAACATTTGTAATAATTTTTCTTTCTTTATCTGATGATAGTAATAATATCATTATTTCCATTATCCTTTTATCTGAAACTTTATACCCATAGAAAAATATAAATTAAATCACATAATTTTTAATTGATAAGCAAAGCAATAAGTTTTAAGCGATGAGCTTTTTTTGTTGAGAATATAGTTCTTAAGTTTGTGCATGAAAAATATTGTTTAAACAGTGCAATAAAACTGGAAAAATGTATTATCTATTTTAGATTAGTATCTATACTATTATAAAATCCGTAGGTAAACCAACGCATCTTTCTATCTGTTTATCTATGTGTGTCTATCTTCTCACGAACCACACCACGCAGAAACTCGTCAAAGGCACCAAAACATTGGGAATGATCCGAGGAAGCCGTTTTGACCATTTGTTTCCTGATATTGTAATTAGCTAAAAATATATTAAATAAAAATATTAAAAACATTCAACTCAATATTCATTTACATTGTTGTAACAGCGTTATTGCTATAAAAATGACGTCATGATCTTATGTTTGTTTTCGGAACGCCTGGCAGAGATATATTAGGAGGAAATTAGAAATAATACGTGTAACGATAGTACACGTAATATTCTTTATTTTAGGTACTTAAATACCTTCTCAAAAAACTTTTCATTCGACGTTATTCTGACAGCTCAAAAGCCATAAACCTATTCAATGCACATAGAAACCGATTCTCAAGTGGTAATTTTGAGAAGATGCAAAGAAACGCCACAAAAAGAGGGCAGACCTTAGAGAACCTCTACTGATCCATCAAAGAAAAACAGACGTTTGCTTGTTGTATCTTCTTGTCCAAATCCTTGCAGTTTCATAAATGTAATTTTTGAAAAATCCATCTAAATAAATATCATAATAAATTAACTCCCTTTTTAGTGTCGCAAGCTAATCAACGTTTCCCTCAACGCGTTGTGGAATCTCCAAAACAAGTGAGTCAGAAACACAGAGAAAGAAAGTTCTTAATCCATGAAAATACTTAGTGATCAACAATTATTGACTAATTTATTCAGAGTATTTAATGTAACTATTCTTTTATCGATTAATTATACACTCGAAAATAATTCTTTTTGGAGAGATTATAATTACGTGTGGCAGGGCACATTATCTAAATTCTCAATGCATGCTCAATACAATCTTTTAATGACATATCATTTAAACTGTTGCTTTTTTCTGAATCCGCTGATGTATACAAGAATAGAATTTGACTATATCTCTCACCAAATAGTTGGAGGGAGATTGAAAATAGTGTTTTTGGAAGTTTAAGTGTCAGGGTATTTTTGAGTCATAGTGACGATAGACAAACTGTCTTCATTAAAAACTGATTTTTAAAATTTAGAAACCTAAATCAAGTATTTCCTGTGCAATTATTTGGAAAGCATTTACAAATTTATCGTTCCAACTAAGGTGTGAAGTTATGGAGATACTGATATTTTTTTTTTATTTTACATATTTTTACAGGTATTGATTCATAATCTTTACAAAAATATATATTTTTACTTTTTTACTTGCTTTTTTTAAAATAAAAATTAAATTTCCTGAATACGAGGAATTAACAACCGTTAAGTAAATATGCTGGTAATTCTTCAAAGGTATTTAAATATTTTGAATGAAAAAAAGTGTTCATCCAAATTATTCAAATATCTTTACAAACGCCGTATGAGTCTTTTTGAAGACAAGAAATTATATTTCCCCGCATTATTGTAAATTATATTTCAATAAATACAAAACTAAAAAGAAAAATTGATTTAAAATATCTAAGCGTTAACTCGAAATATATTAACAATAGAAAGACTGAGACTTAGTATACATATCTATATTCCCTAAAAGCAGTCAAAATGACCGTATTGTGAAAGAAAGAAAGAGTGTAAAGAAATTTGTTTAAAATTAATTTTTATTACTTTTTATATTATTTACAGTCATATAAAAATAATTAGTAAATATTAACAATAAAAAAAATTTACTTCTCATGGAAAAAAAATATATTCTAATTATATACGTAATTGTTTTTCTAATTGAAATTAAAAAACAGTCAAAATGACTTCCTTGGCCAATCTAGTGTTTATTAACGAAACTGATATATGATTGCTAATACAAACGCGACTTTATTGAAGATAGAATAAAATTTTAGAATCCCTTTTGTGAATCTCTTTTTATTCAATAATTGTTTAAGGCAATGTTTTTTAACATACAAACAGAAGTTTTCTCAACTTCTCTGTTCTGTTACATAAAATAATCAAAATTTCAAAAGAAAGCAAAAAACATCATAACATAAAAAAAAACACCGTTATTCCCCCAAACACAATTGTAGTCGCATTAGTCCAGTGGCCAAGATGAACGAACAAAGTTGTTTTTGTCGAGTTCTGATGTCACTAATTATCCACCGTGTAGAGGCCCTGATACGCGGTAATATATCTAGGTTCAAAGTCCTTAATAGTGTAAAAGGACAATAGTGGAAAAGTTTGTAGATTTGGGTGTCAGTCGAGATGTCGTCTTGTCCACTTGAAAGCGGTTTCTTCGACACGTCGCCAATAGCCTTCGTGTAGCGAAATAATAAATAATCAATCAAACATGATTAGTTTTTTTTAATTAATGCTATGAAACTGCATTTCATGAATGGTTCAATCTACTTCGTCCGTTCCTTTTTTACATTTTAAGCTTCCATAAGCGTATCCGTTGCATTTTGTTTCTCTGAATTTATTTTTCAATGTAACATTTGTAATCCGCACTCTTGGCAATGTCTTAGCAAGTCTACGAAATTCTGATTTAGTTACAATTCTGTAGATCCTCCATCTTTGGACATTTAATATTCTACTTCACTCTGAATTTACAACAACTCCCATGTTTCCAACGTACCGCCATTTCATTGCGTTATATATCTATATTACATTCTGACAAAAAATACTTTAAGACGTGATCGGTTTGCTCAGAAAAATAAATCATACACGTTGAATAACGATAATATGCCAGATTCCAAATGGTCTGCTTTTCTGAATTTAGCAAGAGGTGGAAATTATGATTTATGTTTCTGAAATATACAGATCGAAGCTGCTGTTACATCTCACACTAAATTTATTTCTTACCAGTTCATACTAATTGAAAAACTTTCAGTATGGGATTGTTTAATTTTTAAAGAAATCATTTTATTTTTTAATGCTATAAATCCAATAATTCGAAGAGAGTTGAAAACTAGTAAGAATAATACAACGTTCTAGCTGAAATCACACTTTTTCAGCCAGTCTTGATTTTGCTAGCGCAAGAAGGCTTCCTGGACAGTCTAACCTTGAAATTGTCACAGATGTTTCTACTTGCTGTAAGTGTGTGTGTGTGTGTACATTGATGATTTATTAAATCATACAAACCAGAACATGCCTTGCTGCAAACTTCACAAACACGAGTTTTCTCTTTGGTATGAGTTCGCAAATGCCTTTTAAAATTACTTTTGTCAGAAAAAGCCTTCTCGCAAATTTCACAAACATATAACTTCTGCTTCGTATGAATTCGCAAATGACTTTTCAAACTACTGTTGTGAGAATAAGCCTTATTGCAAATGTCACAAACATATGGCTTTTCCTTGGTATGAATTCGTAAATGTGATTTTAAACTATAACTACAGGAAAACGCCTTGTTGCAAATTTCACAGGCGTATGGCTTTTCCTTTGTATGAGTTAAAAAATGTCTTTTTAACTTATTACTTTCAAGAAAGGTCTGGTTGCAAGTTTCACAGCTATATGGCTTCTCCTTGGAATGAGTTAGAAAATGCCTCCTTAGCTTATAACTGGACGAAAAGGCTTTGTTGCAAATTTCACAAACATAAGACTTCTGTTGAAAGTGAATACGTAAATGCCAAATAAAATTCTTACGAAGAGAAAAAGACTTTTTGCAATAATCACACAAAAATGTTTTTTCATTTGCATCCATCTGTAAGAGAAAAAAAAACAAATTAATTTTCCAATATAACACTGTACAGAGAAAAAGTTTTTGCTAGATAATTTTTGTATAAATAGATTTCAAATGGATATCAAAGGTTTATGTAAAATAAAGGTTTGTCATTGAAAAGGCGCAGCAAGCAAATTTTTCTCTGAAATATGTAAATCCTTCACACAAACACTATCAGAGATCATTTTATTACATTCTAAAGCTTTCGGAATAATTTTACTAATAGCAGCCAAAGAAAGGAATCGTATTTTGGAAAAACGCATATATACGTCTGGGACACTCAACACACCGGTTAAGTGAGACGTGTATATATGCCGGAAGCAGTTAAGGGGTTAAGATAAGTGTTTTAATTATATAAGTTGAATTATATAATTAAAATATCCAGAATTCTATCGAAAAAAATCATACAATCACTTCGATTAGTGTAATCCTTAAACTTAAGTTATAAGTTAAATTACTATTTTTTCTATAAGTCTAATGATTCCACTGGCCAGAACTTTCTAAGCCAATGAACTGGAATCTTGAACGGTAAAATCAGAAGATTGTAAAGAGGAGGTTAAATTGTCTGCAACGTCCCGTACTCCTACACAAACGCAAAATGAAAATAAAATACACGGCTAAAGTCTTTTATTATACTTCTGTGTAAGAATATTTATGTGTTATCCCACTGATATAAAATTTTTGCTTTTAGATGATATTTACATTGTATCTCGTTAAATGTTTGTACGAATAGAACCCTGTTTACTGATAAAACCTAAATATTTTTCGGGAAAATTAAATGAATGCAACAGAGTCAAGTTACATTCCATTTCACGTGCTCTGCTGCGATATTTGCTGTTACATCGAAATACCCCCAGAGCGTGGTCATTGTTATGCAAGGTTCATAATTTCGATCACGTGGTAGTAGTCCCATGGTCTTGATGCAACTAAAGATACACGTTAGCTATTAAAGCTGAAATTCCTTACAAGGCATGAAATGATAATTTGGAGATTAGGTGGTAGCTCAAGGTATCAATTGATCATGTTCGAAATTCTCAGGTTAGTCACATTTTTTTTTATTTGAGACTTAGTTAAATTATCAGTTAACCAGGTCTGTGTCTGGAGCACAATTGGATTGTTTGAAAAGATGTCCAATTGTGATGAAAAGCTGTGCAGGTTTTTATTGCGTCGGTAACATCCATTATTTGTCGTTTTTCAAGCTTTTGCAAATAATTCCAATGAAGAAATGCAAAATTTTAAAATTTGTCAATTTATTCCTATATATTCACAGATTTCATTAAAACCAACACTAACCACACACAACATACCATTTATTATTTTATTGGCACTCTCGTATGAACCATGCTGTAGCACTATAAAAATGTACATACATACCATGTTTCCCACTGCAACCCGCACTTTTGAAATGTATCCATGTTAATGGATAAATTTCATAATTGCGGATTGTTTGATTTTAAGGCTGTCACCCGTAAAAATATGATTCATTTGCTTCATCTACCACCTACTAAAGTCAAGACTGTAGAAAGTTTATATTGAGCTCGGATATTTTTAAACAGCAGTCTTACGTGTGTAAAATATAAGAACAGAAATGCAAGGGAAACATACTTTAAACATTCGAAGTAGCTTACTTGCATGGTGGGAGTCCGAAAACATTTAAAATTCTAATGATGGTAACTAGTTATGCAGTGACGCAGAAAATTTAAACTGAGACTAAATCTTGTCGGGTTCTAAAACAAAACATCGCCTCTTTTGAAACAAAATTTAATAGCACCTCTTTCAAAAAGCGTCTTCTTAAAATGCCTCACAATTATAATTCTACTTCAAGCAAAACGATGGACACTGGCAAGAAAAGTGTATCACTCAATCTTTTTCAAGGAGAAAATCCATGGCGAGCGTGAAATTCGACACAGCTACACAACAGAGGGTGATCAACCTATTGTTTTATATATAACACTTCGTTATATAAGCAAATTCAAATATATTGAAATGATAATCAGTTTAATTTTTAGAGACATACAAAAACAAATTATTCAGTGTAGTTCAGTTGAATATTTTCACCATTTTGTTAAACTGTGAGTGTAACATAGTTGTCGGTATTTTCTAGAGCAATATAAGAACACAAATCTGGTATGAAATTCATTCCTTGGAGTGGGTGTTAAATGAGTGGAACCCCAAGTCGTGATACCCAGTCTTTTTATTAGAACGTCAGCAATTGTTGACACCTCTCGACAGAAGCATATTAAGCAATGTTTGAGACTCATGGACTCAAAAGTCGAAAAACTGAAATGGTTCGATGACCTTAAATTCTCAAAATAAAATGTGTCACTAATAATAAAACTCAACGCTTAAGACAGAGGCTCTCGAACAGGTATTAGTAAATCTTCTTGTTACCCAGTGAAAAAATTCACAATGGAGCGTACGTATTAATTGCCTCTCTCAGTCAAAAGTAAAGATCCTTAGATACCTACAGCAACTCTTCCATATTATATAGCTGTAATTTTCCTCTGGTCTTTGTTTTAGGTTCTTTTTTGGTACCACATGCATGGAATTTCTGTTTATTGCTCTTACTTCTGCCACCTGATCGACAGTAACATCAGATCAGGGCCCACGAAATTCCTCGCGGCTAAGGGCTAGATTTTTACGCCTGCCGTTAGCCTTAGCTTTGAGCACCATGCAGGTGACAGTACGATTTTGCTCAGTTTCACCCCAATTTTGAGGGAGAAGATCCTGGGGGTGGTCAGAGGCCTCCCACCTTTCTTTGCCTTCCACCAACCTCACGAGTGAACTTGCGTTTGATGGCTATTTAGAGTATCTCCATGCCGCGAAGGCACTATACATTTACAAACATCCATGCCTTCACCGGGATTCGATCTCAGGCCCTGCGGCACCGCAGTCAGCGTCACTAACCACTATACCGGACGGGCAGCTATTAAATTTCTAGCACCTATTATTCAAATCAGTATTTACTTGATTCCATTAAAATCTCTTCCATTACCTTCCAAAGTTTATTTGATATCGAAATGCTGTTCACTAGGGTTGCCTTCAGTTTCGTATGAGGACATCTAGTATTGACTTGTAAGAGAATCAAAATATTTTTTCATCATCGCTTTCTAATATTTTGTACAAGATTCCAAAGCGAATATGTAAAGAATACCACAATAATCAAGAATGTTTACATACTGGACTAAATGCAGCTACTTTTACCATGTTGGTTGCACAAGAAGAGTTGAATTTTATTTTGCAATACAGCCTATATTTACTGTTCTTTCAGTTGAGACCTTTGGACTTCGCTTTGATCCTTAGGTCTTGGCTTCTTTGGATCAATTTTTTTTACTTCGACCAAGGATTTGTGATCATCATAGATAGTAGATGTTATTTTATGGACACGAATATCTATATCTCTGCTGTGCTTTATCTCTGTCCTCAAACAATGTTTGAAGGTCGAAAAATGTACCCTTGATAAAATGCCCGCATTCTTTAAGGTGTTACTCATCAAAACAAAAATTTTCAAGCATTTGAGTCAATCTTGATATATTTAACCCTTTGTGCCCCTAAAAATGTGTAAACATTTTAGCGAAACAAAGTCCGATAGTGAAGTACATTTTTGATCATAGAGATGATGTGTTCTAGGATTTTAACTATAGACAACTTTTTTTTTTCAGGTTATACAGTAATTTCTTTTATGCCTTTTGCTGTCATAGGTCATGATTCATTTTTTTTTGGAAGAGTTGATATAGCACAACAGAAATTCCTTCGATAATTGCATAATTATCGAGAAAGAAATGCTTATCAAACTAACAAGTAAAAACCATATCCGAAGTTTAGAATTGAATGCACAACTTACATTCACCGATAAAATATAGTGTTTGAGTCTATTGTTGTGTGTAAAGGTATATAATCATTGACGAGAATCTTTAACGAAGCGCCAATGATAAAGCTTAGTCCAAGAACACTTCGAAGACCAAGAAAGTTTCTTAATCGTGTTCCTTTAATACGGTGATCTTTTCAGGATCGATTGTAACACCTTCCTCCGATATCATGTGATGAATATAGAGAACTTCTCGACAGAAGAATGACAATTTCTTACAAGTAATAAAAAGGTTTAATTTTAGATTTGCATTCTTTATTGAAAGTTACCTTCAATGTTCTGTCTAAAATGGAATTTCATATATGATGCATTTCCACCACTGAAGCACAAACAGTTCACGGTGCCTATTCCGTATTTAATTTCCGTTAAATTTTCGAATAAAGGTTATCTTTTCCCTATGACATTGGTTATTTCCAGCCCTATATAAAGGCACTATGGTGCATTGTTATGGTTATAAAATTGTTGTTAGCATGATTCAAGCGATATGTAATATTAGAACGTAATTTAAAATTAACAGCATTATTATATCTTTAATGTTATATGCATACATTTAACATATGATTAGTCTTTATTTTTTGATAATTTAACTTTTTATATTAACATTAATAAATTTAATGTCTAAGGTTTTCAGACATTGATTCATTTAGATCGTTTTTGAGACACTGTAAAAAGAAATGATGCGAAGAAAGCATTCATTATCGTGAATGTGTGATGCGAAGTAATTTTAATAATAAATCGCATCATTTTTTAGTTTTTGAAACACTTGTCGTATGTATAAAATATCGTCTAATAGTAATTATGTCCTAAGGATACCAAGCATGCTTTGACTGAGTCTTCGAAGAACAGTTTTCGACAATTTCTCGAAAAGTGTCAAAAGCATTTCATAATTTAAAAGTTATGAATTTGAAGTGTTAAAATCACTGTCCAATGATGAATGCTATCTTTCTTCAAAATGAATTTCTACTTGTTAAATCGCGGTAAAAAAAAAATCCAAAAGCATCGTCAATATTCGGCAAAGGATAGCTGTTTTTCTTCGTATTATTTAATCTCCAATAAACAAAGTCAAATCACACTGAACAATTTTTCTCCTTAAATAACACAGCAGAAATGTCACGAACGAACTTTAATCAGCGGGTAATAAAGGATTACTTCACCACGTTCAAGCTAGAAGAGCAAACGTTTTCCTGCCATATTCGATTTCTATCGAATTGTATTGCGAACTCAACAGACTTTTTTAAAAAATTGTTTGAGAGCTAATGGCTCCCCAACAGGTATTTAAAAATTGAATCTATTATTTTGATAAGTGTTCAGATACTTTTGATCACATAGTGCATATCTAATGCTCAAAAATATTGCAACCCATTTGAAGATGGATCTACTTTTCAATTATTATAATTATTATACATGCCCCAGTCCGCTTTAATGCTAGGAATAACAGAAACTCTTTCAATTGCTAAAGGTTACACTGGCCCAGGCATTTATGAGCAACAGGCACGGGATATCACTGACGGTTTCTGCAATATACAATATATATATGCCTCCACGTACCTTAACGCCTTGAAAAAATGTTCCGTTCTTTTATTCCTTTTTTCTGAGTTAGCTTGATGGCATAGCTGAGTTAGTTTGATGGAGAAAAGTTATCAAGTTTTTAGCTTCAATAGCCCTAGTGGTTTGTTGAGTCTCATCTTTAATCTATCTCGACTAAAGTAACTTGCCAAAATCAGGTCGAATTGCTGAAGATCACGTAGAAAAATTAGATTGTATTTGTCTCTTATTTCAGTGGCTTATCCGTGTAAACTTTCTCCGAGGTTTTGCCTTGCTTTCAGTTCAGCTTGTTGGAAATCTAACTAATTTTTATCGGCAGAATGTCTTTTCAGAGCCTTCTCAGTGAAGTGTAAATCGTTGAGCTGCGTACAACGAATGACTTGTAGAACTTCAGCTACTGGACCAGAAGAGCTGCGACAGGTTGAAGGTCCTTTCTGTGACTGCTCAAATATTAGCTTGAAGAACACACACTTGTACCTTAAATATTACACAGAAAGGCTTCCGTGATTGGTAGAGCTAGGTCATGGGATGATATCTAAAGCTTTCTGTATTTCAAGCAAAATATGTAAGCTAGTCGGGTTTCCAGAATTTATAGATCAGTAGTGGCGAACATATGACCAGCGGGTCATACACTGACACATGAAGGATTTTTAAGTGACTCACGCGTTGATTTTTAGAAATTTATTTTTCATTTTATCATAAAAAAAGAGAAAGAGAACAGACAGTTAAAAAATTAATATATAAATATCTAATAACGAATTGATATAAAAAAAATATTTCGAAGTGAACGATAGTTAACTAATTTTCTAACGTGTATGAGTATTTTACTGGGGATAGTTGGTCATAAACTTAGCCACTGCTTCATTTTGGACAGTCGTAATACTGAGATCAAAACATGGTGCGACGTCACGCTTTATAGACGACCGCTTGCTGTGTGAAAAAAAGGAGATAACCAACAATTAAAAGCGTAATTTCAACTATGACGGAGGGAATGTTTTGAGGAAGTGAGATTAATTATTTTCTGATTTATTTTCAAGCATAAATTTCTACAAAACTATTCAGGTAAATCTTTT
Organism: Trichonephila inaurata madagascariensis; assembly: GCA_019973955.1. Taxonomy (NCBI): domain Eukaryota; kingdom Metazoa; phylum Arthropoda; class Arachnida; order Araneae; family Nephilidae; genus Trichonephila; species Trichonephila inaurata. Next base: position 54,227 of record BMAV01014171.1, on the reverse strand, counting down.
TTCCGAATTAAAACAGTAATATTTTAGAGAACTCAAACGTCTTTTTTACATATATATATATATATAAAGCGATTGTTTATAAGTTTAGAAACATTCATCTCCTTAGACGAAAAAGAACAACATACTGATATTAAATCAAGGACTATGTTTTTAATATTAGTAAAGTTAGTTATTATGATTCGTTTAATAAATTTTAAAGGACATTGATTTTCATTTTAATTATGTTGGCAATGTTGTATATAACTTTGACATAAATCAAATGAAAATCTTTACATGTTCTTGAAAAACTTTATTCAAAGTTAGAAAAGTGTTATATTTTTTTTATATAGAACATACATAATATAAAACATATATATATTATAAACTTTTAATGTATAGATATTTAGCACTTCTTTTTCAATGATTCATATTTTCGATTAAATGTCTTCCGAGCAGTTTTTAATGCAGAGTAAATTACATTTCAAGAGAATTGAGAAAATCATCCATTTTGCTTCCACATTATATCCTCTCTCTCTCTAATCCGGTATGCTAAATATTTATTTTAATAGTTTCATCTATTAGATTTTAACAGGAATATATGAGGTAAAATTTCTTCTCTTTTTTTATTTTAGAATAGTTTTTAAGTCAATTTATTAGATATTTCGAACTTCATTTTTCAGTTTTATAAATCTCATCGATAATATGACTTCATTTTTTTGAATCAAAATAATATTACCACAAAAGAAGGGTGTATATAACTTGGTTATGTTTTACTTCTGATATTATAATAAATACTTAATAAAGCATAAAAATAAAGGTGTACAATATATCGTATAGTGCTTTTAAAATAAATTTTACAACTGAAAAGTTAAAAAATTAAATTAATGAACACAAAACATTTTGAAATAACTCTTAAAGGATGGACCCAAGAGAATTGGTCCACAGCAATGTTGACTGACTACTATTGCACGCTCATTAGAAATACTTTCCACATCCATTACAAGCGACAGGCCAAAAGAAATTGAAAATTCGAAACAGATTAAGGCAGCGATACTCAACCTGCGGCCCACCGAGCCTTCTTAAGTGGCCCGGTCATGATCATTGCTCTGAGAATTTCACTTTTTAAGAAATATATATATAATTATTTGGTGGGAAACTCTTTGACAAGAAATCAAATATATCGCTTTTACTTTTTTGCCGTCGATGTCGTACGGCTGCGAATTGATATTCTTTTTCTATTTGTAACGATTACGGTTAGAGATAACAGATAACAGTGGTGTAGCGAATATTTTATGGGTGGAACTAATTTTTAACAATCTTTCATACCTTGCAAGCGAAAAATATTCGAACGATTTGGAGGTTGACTGTTTTGTAGTGAAAACCAACATGGATCAGTACTTGTTTGACTTGTCACGAAAGTGTTGTATTTGAAAAATACCAATAAAAAGGAATAACGGACACATTCAATGACACTATTCCTCCAAGATCTCTTTCAAGAGGGGATAAATAGGTTTTATATTGAATATGCTTTGAAACAAAAACAGCGTGTTTTGTCAGTGGTAATGTCACAACTGTAACAAAGACATCCTATGAAGTTTGTTATATTATTGATAATTATATGAAACCGTTTACTGCAAAAATTGTGAAGGAGTGTTTCTTAAATTCTTTTAATTTAATGTTAGTGACAACAGTAAAAAATAATAATTAAAAAAGCGAAACAGGAGTTATAATATTTTTATGTTTTCCACATTTTAAATTTCCATTGTTATCTCGGTCCTAAAGCATCCCCCCCTCCCTCATATAACCTCATGTTGCGGCTCGCGTGAAATGGCTGACATATGTATGCGGCCCAGCAGAAAAAAAGGTTGAGTACTCCTGGATTAAGGTATTCCTAACATGTATTATAATGTGTACATACATATATATTAACATTTTTTAAAATTGTATGTACACATTACAAAACAAAAAAAACCGTAGTCACTTAAGGCTTTTCTTTCTCGTATTTGCATTCAGCACGTTGAATTCACTACGAATCAACTATTTTTATTTTGAAAGCCGAAACATTTTGAATATTTCTTGTCAGGTTAATCACAGTAGATTCTAACAGGAAACTACATACATGTATAAATCTACAACAACGTAAAATCAAAAATCCCAACATAGCAATTCAAATATACAATTAATATTTCGTGTTCAGCAATTGAAAAGAATAGTCGCCAGGAAATGCTCACACACAACTGGAAAGTTGATTTCCAGTATAGTCCATATATATGCTAGGAAGAATCTTCGAAAACCTTCTAAAGTTTTCTCATCAAATGATCCTCCTAAAATTTTCAGTTCTTTTGTAGAGATACTTATTTTTTAAATGAAATTTGTCAAAAAGGGGTCACCAATTCACTCAACAAAAAATAAATAAATATATAAATAAATAAATACTGAAATAGAATTATCTTGATGTATAAACAATCTCTCCGACAACAATACACTTTCAGCAGAGAAAAAAAAAGTTCAAACTTTTCGTAACACTTCATAACATTCCTATTTTTAAATTTATTCAATTTAAAAATTAATATTTAATGAATAAACTAAGATTATATTATTTTTTAATATAAACATAAACTCTAAGATTGCGAAAGAAAACATTTTAAATATATGATATATATTTTTGTGACATATATGGAAATTGAATTTTTAGGGTTGCATAATTTTTTGATTTTATAAAACACATTTTTTCTTCAGGAGAATATTTTTAAAGATTTCAAAGTACATAGTTTGCGAAATTAAACTTCCGCTACTCAAAGAGCTCTGGAGGCCGTTCTACTAGTCCGAGAGAAAAATATTTGGGCAACAGACATTTCAGATGATGCGCTCGAGGTTTCAAAAATAAAAAATAGTTAAAAAAATAGACACGAGATGGCGCTTATGGCGGCGAATATTGTTTCTTAAATCCAACGCTCCCGGTAAACGTTATCTTTCAAAAAGCTCCATAACAAGAAGTCGCAAAGCGTGAGATCGGGTGATCCTGGAGGACAAGCTGTTGGGAAAGATCGGCTGTTCGACACGAACGTCTGTCAATGTCTTTCTTAACAATTGTTGGACTGAGCACGCGTTGTGAGTAGGGCTTCATCGTGCATGAAATGGTTTCCTGTAGGCAGACTTAACCGTTAACAGGACAGGTGGTAAAGTCACTGAGGAGTACCTCGTTCGAAAAAATAGGGTCCGAGAATGAATGAAACAGTGAACCGGCACCATGTGGTCACATTCGTAACATGCAAAGCTGTGGAATGTACCGCGTGGAAGTTTTCTGTCGCCCATAAGTGAAAATTATGGCTCTCCACTTGTCTATTAAGATGGAAGGGACCTTTCTCCGTCCACAGTATGTTCAGTGGCAATGAATCATCGACCAACATTCTTGCGAGAAATTCTAGCGCTAAGGTTTTGCGAGTGTCTGGGTCGTGCGGTTTCAATTTTGAATTGCTTGAATCTTCTACGGGTAGAAATTCAAAATTTTAAGCATGTGTCGAACAGTGGAGTAGGGCATATCAAGGGTACGTGAAATTGTCGGTACGCTGACAGTTACGTGGAGTGACTCATTGCTTGCTTCCACGACCACGCTGTAGCAATATCCTCTACGACGTTGCTGTAGATTCTTTTTAGTCCTCTTTCAGGAAAAACGCGTAGCTGTCCTGTTTTCTTGAATTTTACCATCATGTCTTTAAGAGCCGACATCGGTCCACGTCGTTGTCTTCTGAGACGGCGGAACTCTCTGACAGTTTCCGCTGCATTCTCAATGTTGTGGTAGTATAGCTTCACAAGAAGTGCACTCTTAGGCAGCGTGGGCATTCTGCAATGCTTATCTGAATGTGGCAAGAACATCTTTTTTTATTATTGTGCGTGATATTAACATATTTTGCTGGAATCTGCCGACCCACAGCACCATCTATTGGCAATTTTTAAAAACTATTTTTATATATTTTATTTCATTTATTTCAGAAACCTCGACCACATCATCTGAAGTGTCTGTTGTTCAAATATTTTACTCCTCGAACCAGTAGAACGGCCTACATGGCCCTCTGAGTAGCGGAAATTTAATTTCGCCAACCACTGTATTTACTTTGGAATATAAGAAAATAATTTTGTAAAAAAGCATTTTACCTTTTTATTAGAATTAAATTAGATAACCTTTCATTAATACTATATTTGAATTAAAATAATTTGAGAATGAATTTGTAGAAACAACATTATAAAAGGAAAACATAAAGCAAAGAAACAATACGCATTTAACTAAATCTATAATTTATTTAAGAATTATATTAAAGGTAAGAAAAGTTCATAAAAAATACTTGTTTTTTGTCAGGTATATCAGGAACGTAAAATATAGGATTAGCCAAAATGATACATCGGGTTTCAAATGACTGTTTACGACGTACAAAGATGCGTGACGCATGAAAAGATATATACACTCACTAAGCCTATGGTACAAACTATAAATGTTCCCTTTCGCACACAACCTAACGGCAATCCAGTTCAGTCAAGACATTCAAAAGGATGCTTTTGTCAGCAGCATACACATACTTGTTTTCTGGAAAAGGAGGGAGGATTGCACTCCAAAAAACACGTAGAAAAAGCTTCAAGATGAAATCTATGCCAAAATTTTCGAATCTGTTAGTCTAACATTATTGCAGAAAACACATTTATCTTTCAGCCATTCTTTTTTATCTGCGCACATTCGATTTTATTTTTTAAAGATCTCTTGGGAATATACACTGGTGTGCAAAACTTAAGCAACAATGTAAAAAATTAGCAGATAGCCAAAATTGCAAAAAGGAGGTCTGGAGATTAGTAGAGAACACGTAAGTCAGTAGAAACGTCATGCATATGCAAATATCTAGGAACAAACGTCAGAAGCTGATGTGAGCGTACGCAAAACTCGTGATGTCGGCGCACCCAGCTCAACAGTAGAATGAAATGAAGGACGGAGACGCAATTCACCATATTCTCTGCAAGTGCCAGTGAGTCAGTTCGTGAAATATGGCTAGAAGAAATCATCTGGATGACTTCACACGTGGAAGAATGATCGGAAAGCTGGAGGAGGGGCGTACTGTCACCAGTGTAGCTGCAGAGTTCGGAATCAACAAAAGTGTCGTTTCGCGTGCTTGGAAAGCGTTCCAAACCACAGGTACAGCTGTTAGTCAGCATGCGCCATTGCTCAGAAACTCTGCGCAACAGGTCGACAAGTGCAGCGGTTTACTGTGGCAGCCGCCTTCACAAAGGGGCCTGTTCACCCGCCGTCCTAAACCCGCCTCCGTTGAAAGATGGCCACCGAAGCCACCGTTTACAGGGGCCAGAGAGCACAAAAACTGGACAGCTGATCAGTGGTCGTGTTCTCTTTACGAATGAGAGTCGGTTCAGTCCCGGCGATTCTCAACGCTTTTTGATTTGGAGAAAATCGGGACCGGTTTTATCCCAGTAACATCAGGAAAACATCGTTACGGTGGTCATGGAGTTCTTGTCTGGGTTAGCATTATGCTGAACGGCGGAACTGAGCTTCCCATTTTCGACAGAGGGTCTGTAACCGGGGATCGCTACTGTGAGGAGGTACTTTTTCCCCCATCTGCATCTTTTCCGAGGTGCCATTGGCCCAGATTTTCATCTTTATGGATGACAATGCACTGCCACATCACACTCTTGCTGTTGAGGAGCTGCTGGAAAGTAAAGATATCACTCGAATGGATTGGGCCCGCGTGCTCCCCAGATTTAAATTCCATCGAACATGTGTGGGATGCTTTGGGGGGACGTATTGCCACACGCTCACATCATCCGGAGTACAACCAACAACTCAAACAGATGTTGATTGAGGAATGGGCACTCTACCTCAAGAAATGTTGCACCAGCTGGTTCTGAGTATGCGGGGACGGTGTAAAGCAACCATTGTTGTAAGGGAGGGGATATACCATATTAAGGAATATCTGCTTGTTGTTCTTCCTGTTGGATAAACAATCATGAGTCACGATACTATGCGTTCAATAAAGCTTGTTTTTTTTTGATTCCATACCGTATGCGTTGTATTCCTTTTTCAGCGCCGGTGCTTTCGCCATCCTTTACGTACATAATACTCTCCCCCATTTCCCGAATTTCATGTCTCTCAGATGATTTTTCGTGAAGTTATGGCAATAAACCCACCTGTTGCTTAAGTTTTGCACACCAGTGTAGTTTTCACGGAAATCTTATAGATACAAGGCTTCTACCTGAAAGGGGTACTTTGATGCATAATTAAAACATGCCGACAAAAATATGTCTTGCAGTAAATGCCACAAACATAAGGATTTTCCTAGGCATCTCTTAAACCTCTTTATTAGAATTTTCTTAGTTCGGAAATATTTTTCCTTCGTAACTACAATCAGAATAAGCTATTTTGCAAATTTACCACGCATGACGCCTCTCATCGCTATAAATTTACAAATATCTTCTTAAATTATCAGCCACCGAAAAAGCCTCGGTACAAACTTCACAAATATATGGCTCCTCGTCGTATGCATACGCAAATGACTCATTAAACAACTATTGACAGTAAAAAGCCTGCTGGCAAATTTCACATATATGAGACTTCTCACTGGTGTGAAATCGCAAATTTCTTTTATGTGGACAAGGCAATCTTGAAAATTTCACAAACAAATAGCAATTTCTAGGTATTAATTTGAAAATGTTGTTAAAACAATCATCAGAGAAAGTCTCTGAATTTTCAAACATACTACTAGTCACTGGAATGAATTCGTAAAGGTTATTTTTTTATTAATGCTGTAAGCAAAAGCCTTCTAGCAAATTTAACAAGTATATGGCTTCTCTTTGGTATGAATTCGTAAATGATTGTTGAAGTGACTATTATCAGAAAAGGCCTTCTGGCAAATTTCACAAACATATGGCTTTTCTTTGGTATGAATTCGCAAATGTCTTTTCAAACTGCTACCGTCAGAGAAAGTTTTCTTGCAAATTTCACAAACATATGGCTTTTCCTTGGTATGAACTCGCAAATGCTTTTTAAAATTACAACTGTAAGCAAAAGCCTTCTGGCAAATTTCACAAACATATGGTTTCTCCTTGGTGTGAATTTGTAAATGGTTTTTTAAGTTACTGCGATCTGAAAAGGCCTTCTGGCAAATTTCGCAAACATATGGCTTTTCCTTGGTATGAATTCTCAAATGTCTTTTCATACTACTTTTGAAAGAGAAAGCGTTCTTGCAAATTTCACAAACATATGACTTGGTATGAATTTTTAAATGTTTTGTCAAATTATCACTGTCTGAAAAAGTCTCCTGGCAAATTTCACAAACATATGGAATCTCCTTCGTATAATTTAATAAATGTCTCTTTAAACTTGTTCTGTTAGGAAAAGCCTTCTCGCAAATTTTACAAACATATGGCATTTTTTTGTATGAACTCGTAAATGGCTTTACAGATTACTACGGCATGAAAAAGCCGTTTCGCAAACTTCACAAACGTAAGGCTTCTCCTACGTACGAATAACATATGATTTTTTAATTACTACTGTTAGAGTCTTCTCAAAAGTTCACAAACAAGAGGATTTTTTTTTTGGTTTGAATTCACACAAGAGATGATAAATTACCATTTACAGGAAATGCCTTGTTACAAGTGTCACAATCATGTTTTCTTCGGCTTCAATACAAAAATGTCAGTTGATGTCTCTGCGAAGGCAAAATAACTTTTCGCAATAATCACAAAGAAATGCGTTTGTTTGTTTGTTTTTCATTTGTATGTATCTGTAAAAAAAATAATAATTAATTATTCGATGGCACTCACTGCACTTCGGAGTAATTTTGAAGAGAAAAACAACAGAAAAACAATAATATTCATTTTTACACATAAAATATTATTCAAAAACAAAACAAGACTTGAAACAAATCCAATCATCCTTCTGAAATTTAGATAAATAGCTATTTTTAGATGAAATTTTACTTTGTTTCAGTTTAAATTTATAATGTTTCAGATGCAGAGTTTTTAGATATGGAACTATTTCCTCTGACATCTAATTATTGCAGCAGTACTAAGTTCATTTGCCATTTGATTACTGGGCACGTACATTTTCTATAGTTAAAACCTTAGTACAGATCAATGTTGAAACGAATCAATGATCTTGTATAATGATAAAATCAATCGTGTATAAGAGCAACAAAGACAATTCTATCGTGGACAGCAAAATATTATTGTTATTTCAAAATCGAACAAAAAATTGCTAGGTTATACATATAGCATGCCACATTTTACAGACCTTCATATAAATTTTACTAGCATTTTTAAACTATCTAACAATTTGTTCAGTTTTCTTTCCCTTTATTTTGGTATAAAATTGGGAAGCGAAAAACACAAGAGAAATTCTATAATAATTTTTATATATAAATATGTAATATTCAAAAAATATATTAACAAAATGTCATTTTGCTAAGGTTTTTGGAATTGCTAAAGTGAACTACGTCCTACTTAGATAGTGCGCCATACCTCACTAAGAATATTTAATCCTAACTAAACATTTTACATGACATTACGATTGATATTTCCTGATATTTTTAAGAGATCACAATTTAGAAGTTATCTTTTGACTGAAAAGAAACAGAAATAATTAAAAGACAAACACATGTCGCACTACATTCTAAGCCCAAATTACAGTTTGTTTTTCGAGAATCCACAAAGAAATATGATAGTTAGGATGCTGCATTTTTTGGATAGTATGCAAAGTCTCTCATTATCTCTCTTTCTCTTCTCAATTTTTTTCTAGATGCGTAAATTTCTTTCAATATTTTCCTCTATTAAAAGGCCTCTTCAATTTTTAGCACAAAACTGTATGTAAGGAAAATAAAAACGACTCTGCCGTCATTTTGTGATCTTCATGTACTACTTTCCCGGCTTGGTATTCTCACTAAGTTCAGATAAATTTTTAAATAGATAAATTTCACAAAAGACACATTTTCAAATTTACCTGCTCCGACGATTTCTCCTTTAACTTCAAATCTGATTCATCAGCGAAGGAACAAAACATTATTCAGGAACGTGAGTGCGAAAGAATTCGATTTCTTATTTTGTTGCGCTTTTTGCACTGTATTATTTAGTGTTTTTGAGGACTGAGGAATAGAAATGTGTGTGTGTGACAGAATTACATCCACTTTTGATGAATTATTTTGACATTATTATTGATTGACGAAATTGATTCTATGAGGACTTTATAGTTCGCAGAAAGACGTTGCACTGCAAACATGATTATTCGATTCGTTTCTTTATAAGAAATTAAAATAATTTGGATAATTGTTAAAATGTGAGGAAAAACTGTGCTTTGTACATAGAATTTTGAATAGAAGAGGTTTCCGTCAAACATTAGAATCACGATGCGAATCATCGGACGACACGACAATATATTTGGCGGTAATTGAAAAGAATTGAATAACAGGTCTCGGTTTAATAGAAAAACAAGTAGAAGCAATGGAATATAGTAAAGTGAAATGATGAAAGTGATTTCGTAAAGAAATTATCCTTCCAATTGTCTCTCCATAACATTTTTACTTCGTTTCTGATTGTTAACCTGAATTATTTTAATTAAATTAGCAAATAACGATTACTTAAATTTACAAATGATGGATGGGGAATTCATTTATTGCGGTACAAATGAGATTCATTAAAAAAACTGATTTAATTTTTATATTCTCGCAGTCCGTTATAATTTCAAAAAATATCCGAAATCATTATTATTATTTTATACTCGAGAAATCATTTTATGCGCAATCTAATAATCCAATGAAACTAAAGTGAACTTCAGTAAGTTATTTAGCATTTTATTGCATATCATCGATATTCTCCAATTAAAAATAATATAGTCTGCTATAAAATGCAATGGACGATAAGTGATTCAGTGTGTATTTATTGTATCTAACTTCACTGTATTTCAAAGTCGTTTTAAAATCTTTAAAATATAGAATGTTTGTTGCTTCAGATGATGTATAATCATAATGTGATAAACTAAACAAGGTTCTTTAATCCTTTCTATTACTCGAGGAATAGTAGTTGTAGAAAATAAATTTCCTCTATTTACAAAGTAAATATTTTCTTTATCTCAATACAGCTATTATTACTCTTTATTATTTTACAATCTACACATATGTAGCCGTTCGAAAATAAATTAATACCATTCACATCATTGATCGTAAATACACTGTGCAGAATACCTCTGATCACCAATCACTCCATGTTCATTCTCATAATACTTAGGTATTTTTTATCAGTCTCCAAAACACTTTCCATTAATTTAGTCTTTTTTTTTTTCAATCTTGAGCCAATTATCTTATAAATTTTACTTCTTGGTAATTCATTTTCATTTACCTTGCTCAAAAATACATTTAGTCACTTTTCTAATTGTTTGAAAACAATCAATATAAAATACTTATAAAACTCTGTTTATACAAATAAATTGTATTATCTTGATCTGTTGTAGAACTATGCAGCACTAAAAATGCTTTTTTTTCGTACATGCTTATTTAAATCACTCAAATGATTCCATATAAATGTTTATTTAAATCACTTAATATATATATTTTTTATTATCAATATGTGAAAAACTGGATTACCTCTAGAAGAAATTTTGTATTACCAAGCTTTTTATAGTAAATATAAACCGATTATTAGGAAAATGAAAACAGGAAAAAAGAAAGGTTTCTCCCATAGATGGTCAACGGAAGGCTGATTAAATTCATATTCTAAAACACGTCATATTGTTCAAATGCATGTTTATTGTAAGGTGATTTAGAAAAAAAAAATTTTGTCTATTAAAAATATATTAAAAAGAAAACATGAAAAACTTCAAGCAAATAAAAAACTGAATTTATAAACAAACATATAGAAAAAAATATTTAAATATGATATACATTGACTTAGAACAGAGAATGTTGTAATTCAGATTACTACAATACAAGAAAAAGATGTACTAAATAAATTAATAAAAAATTATAATAATTGTATCATAATATTTATAAAAATGATATATATAGAAATTAGCAATAAAAAACATTAATAGCATGTTTATAAGAATTTATTAATGAGGATTTTGTTAGTTCAAAGTAAATGTTTTAAAAATGTTGAGATAATTAAATAAATATATATTCAGTTTGCGAATCAGAAAAACAGTCATCGGTTAAAATTTAGATTAAATTTTAAAAAAATACTTAATATGATTTAAAAAAAAAAAAATGTTTCTAATTAATAACACTGAGATTTATTAAAACTATAAATGACTACTTTAATAAAATACATATTCATAGGCTACTTTAATTTAAAAAAATTAAAAAAAGTCTATGAGGTATTTAATTTAAAAAATGCCAAAATTAAAAAATTTTAAAAAACCCAAACAAAGATACATTTGTAATTTTTTTATTCTATTTTATACTTAATGAAAAGTATTTACTATTATTATAAGAAAAAGAGATATATATTAATTAGAATATTTCAAATTATATAAATATAAAAATAATGATAGATTATGAAATATTTAGGATAATTTTGCAACAAAAAGGCTTTAATAAAATAATTTATAGTGAAATTATTGAATGACAATGAATTAATGAAATTGAAAGTGACATATAAAGACAAAAATTGTGTTATAAACATCAATATTATTAAAAACTTCAGCACAACAATATTTTTAAAATTTGTATTCAATAATTCAAAACATATATGTCAATAAGAAAAACAATATAATACGCATGAAAAAAAAAGGTATTACAACATAGAGCATTCAAATATTTCCTAGTAAATAGAAGTACAGAAAGAGGATAAAATTGTTGAATTAAATTTAAAAAAAGTTTTTAAAAGTTTAAAAATAACACAACTTTCAAGTTGAAAAAAAGATTAAATTACTGATTAAATTTATTTATATATATATATAAAAAAGTTTTTTGTGAGGCTGTAATAAATTTATTACATATAATTGCAACAATACCACCATTCAAGATAACTCACCAAGTTGGCAACCAAGATTTCGCATGTGCTGAATTCGCAATACTGTGCTTCGTTTCATATAATGCAGCCAATACAGTTATGATAGTACATTATTGCAAGCTCTCACAGAAAAGTATTGCAATGATTGCTTCTACTGAAATCATTGTGTGAGAAGAAAAAAAGCTGTTTCATATGAAGACTTATTAACAATCAACAGAATGAAAAAAAATATTTCCAGAAAGCTGCAGGCTTATCAAAATCTGAGGACCTTATCAATGAAGTGCTAGACGATGCACAGCTTCAGTGTGAATTTAATTGAAGGGAAACGCCAAGAATGAATTTTGCAAATAGAACTATATAATACCTGTAAGTTACAGTTTTACAATTTTAACAATGAGTATGAATAGTGGTATAATTTGTACAATCGGGGTTGTATAGTATATTTAAAAAACAATCGAACATAAATTTGTTTCTATAAATTTATTAAATTTGGATACATTGAAATACTAAGGGAAAAAAAGAAAATATGTATTAAAAAAAATGAAAAAGTTGGTAAAATTAAGAAAAATTTCAATTATTCAAATTAAAATTCAGTTATAATAAATTTAAACTAAATGAAAAGAGTGAATTTTAAAAGTTATACACAACTAATCTAACTGAACAACTGTAGTAAGAATTTATTAAAGAATCAAAAAATAGATCTAAACTTAAAAAATAGTATTTTATTATTTTGATTTGAGGTATAAAACAAAACAAAAAATTAAAATTAGAGTTGGACATGTATCCAAAATTGATCAAGAATTTGTTAAAATAACCCTAAAATTTAAAACCCACAAAGAAACTTATGAAATAATAGAATTCAATAAACACAAATACAAACAACAACAATACTTTGCGAGATTTACCCAGAAAAATATAATAAAGGAAATATTATTACATATAATTCTAAAGTAGATCAACATCATCGTAAAAGGGATGTCTACTCAAGACATTTATTTAGATACTTTAACACATAAAATAGAACACAGAGTTAGATGTTAAGAACTGCATATTAAATTTTAATGTTATTGAATATCTATATGGAAGAAGACATAAGGCTACTGAGGATATATTGTAAAGTAGTAATTCTTAGATTAAAAACAAGTATGCTACAAATATAGTAACAGATGTTAATATTAAACATAAAAATATCATTAGGAATAATATTACCTAAAAAGTACATTAAATTGATAACATTCCTTTAGAAATATGTAATTTAGAACATGTTAATGTTGAAGAAACTTTTTAGGTACTTAAATTATAATATTTTGTAGAAAAAATCTTAATGAAAGATCATATAGAGATACATATAAACAGACATCCATTTATGTATACAAGAATAGAAATCTTACTTTAATTTTGTTGCATCTATTGTAGCATTTTAAAAGAATTGTTGTAAAGATTATAAATGCAATAAGCATAAATGTCTATGAAAATGTGATTTGATAATTTAAGAAAGAAAACTGTTGAAGGTGAAGAAATCAAATGTGGTGAATATGTTTCAAAATATTTAAAGGTCAAAGAGGTTTTCAAAATCATACAAAATTTTTGCTGTCTGTGATAACAATGGAAATTTGTTTATAATATAATAGGATTACAAAAATCAAAAGAAAACCTGCAGATAAAACATATGATGAAAAACAATGTAAATATTGTCAAAAATATGTTTGAAAAAATAACAAATGCTATATGTAACGAAGAGTCTCAAAAGGAGCAGTGTTGTGAAAAGAATTTTATTAAAAATATTGAAAAAGAGAAAAATGGTATGATAAATATAAAAATTTAAGATCCACAGAAAATTGCAAGTTTTGTTTTTGTAATGCTGAAGCTAAGACAGTAAATGATGAGCTTAACCCAGTTACAAATCAAGATTTTGATGGAAAAGTAAACATTTTTTAATGAAAATGACTACCATGAATAGTAATTTCAACAAGGGAAAAAATCATTTTGGTGATAGAGTTCTAGCTTATTAAGGGATAAGTTTCAATTTCCCTTTTTGAAACAAGTACCCATGAAAAAGCATATTAAAACTTTTACAATCTATCAAGAAAATGAAGTTAAAATTATTCTCGAGTAAATTAACTCAATGTCAGATTCATAGATTTTGTCTTTTTTACATTGAACAATTTAAAAGATTTAAAAAAAAAATATTTTGATTGACAGAGTAAGGAATAAGAAAAAGTTTACTTTCTATATTTTTTGAACATTTTTGAGAAAATCAAAAACACATACAGTGAAGCACAAAATTGTCTGTACAATTTTCTAAAAAATTTGATGTTTTGGACTATTAAAAATTAATATATCAGAATTGTAATTTTTTTATGATACCTTCAACTTATTCTTAATTGAAAAGCATAACTATTTTTTAAACCATAATGTAACATAACTATTCATTTAAAAAATTAATAAAAAAATTACACCTCAAAAATCTTTGTACACTTCAAAAAAATCTCAGTATAACTTGAAATATTTATTTTTTTTCTTAATTTAATACTTAGTAGAATATATTTTAGTGTCCACAATGACTATTAAGTGTCTTGGTATAGATTTAACCAGTTTTTTTGTAATTTCTACATCGATATTTCTCCATTCTTCTGTAATTACTGTTTTTACTTCACATTTTGTTTTTTATATGTCATGATTTCTTTTTTTTAATTCAAATTCTCATGAAATACATTATACTAGGCTTAAAATTTATAAAATTCAGAAAGTTTTTCAGAATTTGGGACAGTTATAGAGACACCAGTGGATACATTGAGCAGGGGTTGGTGTCATTATCTTGTTAAAATGAAGTTCTAAATTCCAAATTTGGGCAGATAATTTCAGATTGTATTTAATATTAATAGAGCTTTATTATCATAAAAATAAGTTACTAAACCCAAAGCCGATTTACAACTCCATGCAAGAACACCAGTAAGTTTCACTGTTCCAATTAGATTCTTCTGATAAGTTTCAGAAAATTCAACATTACAGCAAACTGGTTGGGTGACAGAAAATTCAACATTTTTGCTTCCAACAGCTTAAAGAAGAAAAAATGAGGAACTTAATCCCAAGAATTTAGTTAGAACAAGAACATGTCCGCACCTCTATGCTTCAGCATGGAGTTCGAAGTGTTCTTGCATGGGGTTGTAAATCGGCTTTGGGTTTAGGTAACTTGGTATTTTTTTATGGTATTGTGAATCAAGAGCTCTATTCAAGTATTTTAAAGAACAATTTGAAATTATCTGACCAAAGTTTGGATAGTGTAGACGACTTCATTTTTTAACAAGATAATGACACCAAGCACACTGCTCTCAATATATGCTGCTGGTGTCTCTATAACTGTCCCAAGTTCTGAAAAAACCTCCTCAATCATCTGATTTAAGCCTTGCATAATGTATTTCATGAGAATTTGAATTAAAAAAATACATGACATATAAAAACAAAAGAAGTAAAAACAATAAACACAGAAAAATGGAGGAACATCAATGTAGAAATAACAAAATCTGATGAAATCCAGACCAAAACATTTAAAAGTGGTTGTGGATGCTAAAATATATTCTAATTAAATTAAGAAAAAAATACAATATTTAAAGCTATGTTGAGATTTTTTTTAAGTGTACACAAAGACTTTTGTAACAAATTAAGTTGATGTGTGATGAGCAGAACATTAAAATAATATAGAACAAAAATGCTTCTTTTTCTATACATTATAAATCTCAAAAGAGATACAAATAATGCTATGAAATTGAAAGTAAAGAATGCAAATTATTCAACTTAAGAAAGTAGGTCAATAGAAACTTTGATAAATACTGAAGATCAATAAGCTATTCAATTAAAAATTATGAAAAGCATTTCGAAACAAAAATTGATACATTATTTTACGATAACATTCAAAAGTTTTTCACAATTAAATTAGAAACAGATAACAAATTAAAATAGGAAAACAGAATGTGAATATAAGAAATGTGTAAAAGATAAATTGGTATTTATGTAGTATACCATCAAATAATTCTTCAAATTCAAAGACATCATTGGTTCAAGTGTAGTATAGGCAGGGGGGAGGGGGCCACTTTCAATTTAGTGATTTTTCTTTATATTTGGCATTTTTTTTCTAAATGTCATGGTGAGATATCGAATTCATTCTAAAATAAATAATAAACAATTCTGAAAAAAGTACCTTGGTGATCGGTTATAGTCGCCAATAAAAAGGACTGTGCCAAGTGGCCCCCAATACTACACTTTAACTGACATCATCAAATCTCAGTAACATGCAGCCAATAGTGGAAAACCATTCCCCTTCATGTTACGAAACAACAAATACAATGACTGCATTTAGCAAAATCTTTAGAATTGGCAACATCATTTTATTTGGCAAAATTAGTTGACAGTGAAATACAGAAGAACCAATACATTACATATACAATTAGAGAATATTAAAAATATCCTTGGATAAGATTTACATCAAGAATATATTTAAACTCATTATAGGGAAATTTGGATAAAGAAAAAATACATAGCAAACATTGTGCATAATTGAATTAGGAGAACCATGAAATTCCATAAGAATAAGATTTTATGGTACTTACATATTAACTACACCACAGCCAAATTTGCACCACATGAATCGTGCTATTTTCCACCCAAATCTGACTGTGGATCAATTTTTTGCTCCAAATAAAACTCGTAAAAATCTTGTTTTGATATCTAGGCACTATTCTTGTGGCACTAATTTTGCAGTGTTGATGTTAATATTTAAGTACCAATTTTATAAGTAATGAATTATTTAAATAAAGCATAATGATAAAGATAAAACTGTTTACATTGATAATGACAAAGATATAAAAAAGTGAAAAAAAAGTTTACAATTTTCGGTACTTACATATCACAACAATACCAAGGTTCAAGAGAACTCACCAAGTAGGCAATTATGATTTCGCATGTGTTGTATGTGCTAAATTGTCAACCATGTGCTTCATTTCATATCATGGTTACAATAATATGCAAGTACCCAATTTTTAATGAAACAAAGAATTTTAACAAAATTATTCGAAAATAAATAGAAGTAGTCAATAAACTTAGATGCTACCCTAAACTTTTTAATGTTTAATAAGGAGAAAATACTCTGATAGTGAGAAAAATAAATAAAAATGTTTTAATACCATAATTGTAAAATAAAACAACTGGATTTGGCAATGTTTATCTAGATTCATGGTGAGATAACAGAATTTTTCTGACAGAATGTTTAATTTAACAATCCTTGCACTTTGGAATACAGTCTTAGTCTGATAGGGTCATGCGTTCACTATTTATAATTTAAAATGTGCAGATGTTTTTAACAAAGCCAGACAACTTTCAGATTAGCCATTTTATAGTTTGTTTTGGTACGTATGTATAATCCAAACCTATTGGTGCCATTATATGAAATGAAATATGAATAGCTTTTGGAAACCTTTGTGAGTATTTTTATATGGGAGTGAATATTAATGGCGCACTGTTCAGCTACACGAGGGCTTTTGACAACGGACTTCGTAATTTCGAACCATGGTCAAGTGACAAGGACGTCACTTGAGCTGGACCTCCCTTTCCTAATTTACTACCCCAAACGGGAGGATGTTGAGTCTCAACGGTTTCGTGCATGCTCCCTACCGGGCGGGTCTTAAGTGGTACTGCCGAACTCATAAACCGCCAGCCATGATCTGATACTTTGACCACTAGGCTATTGTGGCCACGCATTTTAATGGAAATCATAGTCTTTGTAACATAAGATAGAATTTATTATTGATTCACATGCATCATTTCCAACTTTGCACTAGATTTGAGAGTTTTGTAGTTGACGGCACAGGGTGGTTCACAAAATCCGCATTAATCTATGCTGTCATAAGAAGAGTCTCAATAGCATTCCCATCCCTTAAACTTTCCCTTAAGAGTATTTTCAATCTTTTTTTTCCCTGCTCATATTCCTCATGTGGTACTCTGATGGAGATTTGGGAGTAGCACTTGATGAATTTGCACTATTTTTCTGTTTGTCATTAAACTTTGGAAATTAAAGAGTATTTTTTCAATGTTGATTTTTGTTGTGCTTGATATTATCTCATGTACTCTGATTTGGCAGTAGCACTTGATGAATTTGCATTATTTTTCTGTTTTTTTGTCACTTTTTCCTGGAATTGCTTCTAATTTTTCTTTCATGGAACTCTTTTCCTCTTTGTGCATTTGATTTAGGCATTTTGATTAGAATTAATAATTCAACACAAATGAAAATTAAAAAATAAATTAACCCCAACACATGCCCTGTAGGGCCCAAAAATCTAAGAAAATTTCAAAAGAATCGGGTTTTTGCTCCAGAACTATTTTTTACTTCATCGTAATGCTCACACTGCAGCTGATACCACCGCTGATAATGTTGCTGGGTCTGGGGAAAAGAACCCCTAATCGGAAGGTGGGCAATTATCCAACTTTTTTACTGATATGACACAAATCACACGGTGTCCCGCCCTTTTTTCCTCTTCTGGCCCCTCCTTACCATGGTGGCTATTGAGGATGGGGGTGGAAGACTACTTTCCGGGCCCTTTTTCACGCATAAAAAATGGCAATTTTCTCATTCACTCTCGAGCCCAAAAAAGTTTCACTTCAAAAATAGAAAACTAAAAGACTGATAAGTCAGTAACATAAATAAAGGTGGTTAGATATTGAGTTATGAACATATGATTGATGATATACATGATTTGAAAATATTTTAATTTTAAATAAATTTACTGGACTCCAGTCAGAGTTTCTTTAATTATACTAGAACATATTGAATGATTTCCTTTTTTTAATTATTATTTGCACCCAAAAAGTTGCAAATGAGTTACAAAAATTGTGCTGTGTTTAATTCTTATATATTCTAAGAATGTTTGACTCAAGTGTAGTATAGAGGGAGCGGGCCTTTTGGATTTGCCAATTTTTTTTTTTTAATTTGGAGATTTTTATCTAGATGTTATGGTGAGATGAGGCATTTGTTCTGGCACTTTGTAGACCTATTGCTAAATGATGTGGCCTTGGCGACCGATTTTGGTAGCCAAAAACATTGACATCGCCAAGCCCCCCAACTTCCATACTACACTTTAAACTAAAATTTAAATGATGGAAGGGAAAACTTTCTTGTAGGGGATTTGTGACATTTCATAATAATATTTCTAATTCAAACCAGACGACTTTTCATTCGTTATTTTAATCCCAAAAGAACAAAAAAAATTTACTGTTTTTTGTCAAAATCAAAAATTAATCTTCAAAAAAAGATATCTATTTTATGTTTTTATATCTATAAGATGTTTAAGTTTTGGTGGTTAGGTTTTGGTTTGAGTAGTAATATATTTTAGCGTGACCGATGTTCAAAAAAGATTCTTCTGTTAATAACAATCCACGAAATATATTTATTCAATATTTGCCCATAATCAGCATTCTAAAGCGAGTAGTGAATAAATAAAGAATTAATTTTAAAAAGAATAATCACTATTTTACTATACGGACCTGAAATTTCATATGGATACTTTTGTTTTCATTTTGCTGCAAACACAGATCATTGATTGATTGATTGTGTATGTGGGATGTAGAGCAACAGTTAATAATAGTTAATCTTTATTTGAGATTTGGAGCAATAAAGGTCCCACATGTAAGCAACATAATTAAAAGGAAATGCTTTTGGTTAAAAGTGTAGTATAGGGGGCACTAGGTGCAGTCCTTTTTTTTGGTGACTAAAAGCGGTCGCCAAGGTATTTTTTCGTAAATATTTATTATTTATTTTCGAATGAATTCGATATCTCACCATGACATTTAGATAAAAATCACCAAAATAGAAGAAAAATCGCTAAATCCTATGTGCCCCCCTCCCCTATACTACACTTGAGCCTTGGTTTTATTTACAAAATAATATCAACAGATAATATATAATATGTAAATTGTATAGCCACCAGAAAATAGATATTAAATCTTTGAAAGTGTGATTCAATGAGGATCAATATTGGGAATATATCTGGGATGATTTCGATAACACGTGCATCTTCGGCAGACTAAAATCCCTAATGGAAATAACAAATATCGTTGGGTGGATGACCTGAGTGCCAAACTCTGTCGAGCTTTAACCTCTTATCATTAGGATTTTAAGTGACTGTAATGTTATGACTCCTGTCCTGTGTTAACTAATAATACTTAAGTGGTAAAATGTATTTTTTGGAGAGAAATAAAAAATCAAATTAAAACAATGAAATGCTAAAATGAGTGACAATGATAAACAATGAGTGCTAAAATTAACAAACACACCCAAAAGTAGAAAATTTCCATAAAAACTTTTTACTATTTATCATAGGGTGCGCAACATGCAAAGCCGAATGGGGTGGCTTATGAACTAATATTTTTTATTACTGATTGATTTCATTAAATAATGCACATAGATTGATCAACAAAGCTTCATTGCAAAACAAACCTATGGTACAGGGAATGGTAATGGGAAAAATATTTCATCAAAAAGCCAAAAATTAAATTAAATTGACCATGTAGATATTTTCTAAGAGCTGATACATTATGCATAGTACCAATACAGTGTTAATTTTTAGCTAAAGCAGTGGTCTTCAAACTTCGGATGTCCTTGATTTGACTAATCAAAATGACTCCCCAGATACATAATGTCCTTCAATTTTTAATTCTTCTCATACGAGAGTGAAGTAATTAGAAAAATATACTATGGTAGATATTTTCCGCTATAAAAATGATGAAAAGTGCATTTGTGTTTTATGTTTTAGAAGGAATAAGAAGAATGGTGTAAAATGACTAAAAAAAAGACCCATTTTTTTAAAAAAAATAATGGGAAACTCGTGGCAATTTAACATGGAAGCTATTTATTTAGCTTTCCTCTATTAAGAAGGCACTATATATACACACATAAATAGATATTTATATTCGTAACTTTTCACGTAAAACTTACATGATGCAAAATGAGTACATTATACATTAACAAAGGGCAAAAGTCAATCAATTACAGTCACTTAAATACCTATTGATATGAGGTTGTAGCTCGAAAGAGCTGGGAACTCAAGCCATCCACCCAACGATATACTGAATATACTTTGAACCCGGGAGCGGTCGAGCGGGGCTCAAAGTCAAAAGATAGATAAACTATAATAATTTGAACAAAATATGACGGCTTTGCTTGCAAATATCATTCCTGTAATGTTAGAAGTGTCTGTGAATTGTGTCCTTTATTACGGTTACGTACCTTTGAAACATTTTAGTTCAGTTTTAATGGATTTTTTCTCAAATTATCAAAAAGAAAAAATGAAAAGTCCTTGAAAGTAGGTAAGTATATTTTCTCTCAGTTAAATTATTCACTAGTATTGTGATTTTTATCGTGTACAGTAAAAATAATTGTCAAAAAAAAAAAACATAGAGATGACTCAGTCACCTCGAGCGACTATTAACATTAGTTTCGAGTGCGCGCCTGCTCTCCCGGTTAAAACATTTCGACGTCTTCTCGCATTAAATATTAATGCCAAATGTGATGGATATAATAGAGAGCAACATAAACTAAACTCTTTTTCTAATAACATTTATACTTTTAGAAATGGATGATGGAGGAAACAAATTTTTAATTAAATATCATTTTGCAATCTGTTCCAATTTAAAAATTAGAGAAAAGAAAAATAACAATAATTATCCTATTACTTAAAAGTAATTTGCTTAAAATAAATATTACTTAAAATTAACAAAGACAAAATTTAATACTTACCTTGTTAATTTGTACGGTTTATAATTAAGATCGTATTGTAGCTTTAGTGTCAAAGCGCATTATTATTGTATAAGGGGGCGCGAAAAAAGTTATGATTGAAAATTGGGTCACCAATAGTGAAAATTTGAGAAGCACTGCTTTAGTGTACTTTAATTGACTACTTATTATAAAACAACAGGATCTTATTACTAACAGTTTTTTTCGAAATTTCAATGAAATATATTTGTATCTATCATGATAATTTTGCAAAACAAACAATTCTAATTAACAATAAATTAACAATTCTATAATTGTTAAATATTTAATTAATATTCCTTCAAACTGTTGAAGAAGTTTCTAGGAAAACATATTAATTTTCGTCAAGTATTTTTTTTAAAAAAAATAACAAATCCGAAATAAAAAGTATACTTTTTTTAAATCAAATTTAGGACTCTCAAAATCAGCTTTCTTATGTTAGACTAAATTTGAAAAACTTGCACAAATTCTTTTTCTTGTTTGTTATTATCATTAAGACTGATTATAACAACTTCATTTAAATGCGATCTTCCCCACAAACAATTTGAATGAATTTTCAATATAATTTTATAATTAATAATGTATACTAAAACTTTTTGTGAAAATTTAAAAAAATTTTAAAGTAAGATGTAACATTCTGAAGACTACTAATAATAAGGTAATTCGGGGGAAGACGCCAGATTTAAGGATTTTTCGATTAGCACATTGAAAATTGAAATGAAGAGACCATGAAAAAAATACAATTTATTTTTCAATATTTAATTGGTTATGTACGAGTTAATTCTCTTCTTAGTATGAAAATAAATAAGAAATTTAATGCTAAAGAAATTCATTTAATTGTGGCATCTTCCCCTATATATGGGGAAGGAGTAAGATAGAGTAAGTCATGGAATAAGATGTAACAACACCACAGTAAATAAAAAAAACTAAGGTAAACATTACAAAATTAATTATAAAGTAACAATAACTATAGAAAAACAAAAAACAAAACAAAAATAAATTCTTTCATAATTAGCCTGCTAAACATAACAACAATACAGGAGGAGGTTTGAGTGATAGCCTAAACAACATTTCACCCAGTGCAAATGATTATTATTGCAATCTTCGTGCAACCATTTGTTGCATTCAATGCACTGAATCCAGTCACACGTGGGACCTTTTTTAGCATAAAAGTACCCTTTATACACAGAACAAAAATCGTCATTTTTATCCTCATCAAAACTATCCCCACTAGTATCTAGAGGAATTTCTTCGCTTGAGGATGAGAAATTGACACGTCTGTTTCTTCGAAGTTTTCGTGTTATTTGTTTTGACCTTACCCGCCTTTTCCCGCATAGTTGCTGTCCTTTCTGATTCAGTTAGGACTTCTGAAGTTAAATTTTTAAGACTGGTTGGTTTGCGTTTTCTGACCGAAGGAATAAGGAAGTGATCCCGTGTTCTGTGCTGCTGGAGGCAATCTATGGTGATAGACCAGTTATCATTAATTGCATTTAAGTATTAATAATAATAATAATAATAATTAATTGCATTGATATTTTATGCAATAGTATACAGTGTTACAAAATTTTAAAAAATAAAAAAAGTTAAGTTCATTTTTATTTATTTCTAAATCATGTGGCGTCTTCCCCTAAGTATGGAGGGAAAATGCCACATACGCTTATTTCCTTATTGCTACAGTGTTATGGTCGCATCTGCATGCGTCGTATGTGTAACGCTATGCGTAACTCACTTATATTGCTAATACCTTATTTAAAATAACAAGTACGGTAATAGACATTGAATATGATGAACGGAATATTGTAAAAGTTGTACTCACCACTTTAAATGTTCAAAATATCGAAAAATAAGGCCAATTAAAGACGATTAATTCAGATAAACTCAAAATCCACACTCAATGTCGGACCAGATTTTTCACACAAGTGGCTCAAAATTGCCATCTATCGACGAATTAAAGTACTATTAACAAGCTGGCATCTTCCCTTGAATTACATTATACATAATAATGCATATTGCAAAAAATATATAACTACGAGGTTGTAAATTAATTACATTTCGATGCAAAGGAATTCATAGAAATTATTCATCAAATATATGTAAATCTAAAGAATAAATTGACTAACTTTTTTTTCAGAAAGTCCGGATGTTTTTAACGGAATGTATAAATTGTTCCTTTAAATATATTGAATTTTTTTTTATACTAACCCAAAGATTCAAATGGAGATTTTATTAAGAAAATAATTATTTGAATATGTCACATTAAAATAGAATTAGATATAACAAGCAAACATCAACAATTAGAAGCTCTAACAAGCAAACGATAACGACTTTTGATGTCAATAATTTACAAGAACTTTTAAAATGTATTTGCAACCTTTATGGCATGTATGTGTTTTATCTTTAAATTAATATATACACTAAATTTTAATCATAAAATTATTATCAATAAAAACTAAACAATGCAGAATTATATTTTTTTTAATATCTTACTAAAAACTTTTAAAATCGTTCCCGCTCATCCAGAGAACAGATGTAGTTTTCATCATAGTTCTATGGAAAACTGATGCTCTGAAATTTAAAAGGTTCTCCATGTTCTTAATTTCCAATACATATGCTGACTGTTTTACTTTACAATTGTGTTTAGAAAAAATCTTGTAAAGATGCGATTTTCCACGATTGTGTTAAAGTTAAGAACCAACGTAGTATACAATATTAAAGAAAAAGACTTGCAAGTTCCTATCTGTCAAAATAATTAAAATCTTCAAAAGACAACGTTCAAAATTTCAAAGCTATGCAGGTATTTCATATGAAAAGGGAGAAAAAGGATTTTATGAAAGTTATATTTTCCAGAACAATCCAACGTCGAAAACTACGAATAGTTTTATTTAGTTGTTAATAGAATTAAAGTTAATTATTTAACTAATATGAGAGCAGAATGCATTATAGAAAAAAATGTAGTGAAAACACATTTTATAAAATAGAGAAATGACTTCAAACACAACAGGAATTTCAAATATTATGTAAAAACTAATAAGGTGGTAATTTTTTGTGATATTGTGCGAAAACTAAGCATATATAGCATGCATAAACACAAAATCTGCATTTACTAAGTTATTTTGAAGTTATTATATATAGCTTATAGAGCATATTTTATAAATGCCACGATCTGGAAAATAATTTTTAAATTAGGTATATACATAAGACATTTATATTCATAAATGGGGAAATTAAAAACTTGTATATTTCAATTATATGTACCATGGAATCTATAATACAGAAATCACAGCAAAAAGTAGAAATATTTTATTAAAAGTAATTAATAATTATAATTTTTTAAATTAATTAATTAAATTTTTAGAATGGATGTGTGATTAAGAACCAGGGTATTGAAAAGAAAGTATAACAAGAGTCAATAACAGCAAATGATACTCTTGACTATTTGCAAAGATGAAGTTTTGTTGCTTATCTTCAAAGATCTTAAATGCTTAAGATCAGACCTGGAAGATTATTGGCTGTCAAACATTTTATAATAATAAGGGGATCGGATGTTAAGTCCCCATTCGAAAGTCAGATGCAACCCAGAATGTGATGCGGTGAAGCTGGATGGTCACAGCATTTTTTATACGTGGGATGGATTTTTCTGCCGCTATCAAGGTGGCATTTGTAAGTCTAGCTAAAATAATAGTCTGGCAGCCCCGGTCACATTTGATTTTTCAGCAGATAACCAGGGGATGTTCCTGTGTATAATTGGCGCATAGGTGGAATATGTCACATTAAACTGAGTTGTAATTTGTATTTTTGTATATTTAATTTGTATATTTCTTCATACGAAAGTAAAGAGCCAGTGGCCGCTTCACTCTCAGTACCCTCTTTTGCCAGTCTATGAGTGTCTTCATTATTACTAATGTTAACATATGGGACTCAATTGGACGTGGATACCTTGAGTCTGAGAGATCTTTCTCAGTTAAAGCAGAAAAGATACACTGGTTTCATCATTTGCGGATACCACCTATTAAGATGTTGTAGTGCACTGAGACTGCCCGATAAAATGCACAGTTTTCTAAAATCTCAATCATAAGATATAACTTCAAACCCTACATCAGTGTTTCTCAAACTTTCAATATTTGCGACCCAATATCCAATCATAATTTTCAACGTGCCCTCCCATATAAATAACAATGCATTCAATTTAATAATACTATACTTTGACGCTATAGCTACAATACGATTTTAACTTTTAAGTGCCACCGGCGAATATACATTCGTCTCATTCAGCCCGTGCGTTAAATGCCCGGACGTATATATACGTCTTTCCGAAGTACAATCTTTTCTGTGTACTGCTCACCACAAAATTATTCCGAAGGTTTTGGAAATGCAATAAAATGACTTTGGACAGTGTTTGCGAAGGATTTACTTGTATCAGAGGATTTCCTTATTTATTCCTTTTCTTCCCCTTCCCCCCAATGTGGAAAACGGAGGCTTTGGAGAGCGAATCGGCTAACTTTTAATCGGCAATGAAAGAATTTCTATAAACCGTACAAATTTTCAAGATAAGTGTTAATTTTTGTATATAGTTTTATATGTGACAAGTACATGGAGTCTTTGGTAATTATTAAATTTGTTCTTAACTTGGTATCGTTTAACTAATTCTAAAATACATTGTGCTGTAATGGTACATTTACAAGTGTATTATATCAGTGTAAATGTTCATTTTATTTTTTATTATGTCCGAATGTATTTTGCTTACTTTCAGTAAATTAATAATTTTTTAAAAATAATCTTTTGTTTCCGACTTTTCAATATGCTCACACCCCCTTGAAGAGTTATCACGCTCCCCTAGGGCGTGCCCCACAGTTTGAGAAACACTGTCCTACATTAATCACAATTAACTTACAATACGGATGGAGTAAGGGAATTATATTATCGTCACCCTATAAAGCTGCATAAGGACTATTGGTGACGGACCTTGTTAATTTTGAAACATAATCAAGTAAAGAGGGTGACACCTGAGTTGGCACCCCCTCTTCTAACTTCCAAACCAACTGGAGGGTGTTTGAGCCTCGACAGAATTCACAGGCATCTGTCACGTCTACACGGCAGGTCTTCAGTGGTACAAGGCTCGAATTCATGGCACGCCAGCCAAGAATCCATGACCTTGACCACTTGGTTACCGTGGTCACTAGTTCGGGTGGAGTGAAATCGTTATTTCTCCAACAAAGAAGTAACATAAAGAATACTTTAAAAAACCTCATATTAAACTTATTGCTGTATTCGTCAATAAGCACTTATGGTAAAATGAATACCGAATGCATTACAGAGCATTTTAAAAAATGCTGTAAAAATGAAAATTTTTATAAAATCAAGTGATTTAAATTCGTTGTTATTTGCTTTATTATGCGAAGAATTTTCCCGCGATCATAGAAACTTACTTTTACAGTCGGAAGTCAGATTTTACTTAAAAGAAAATAGTTGAATCAACTATGTGAGTTAAAAGATGAAAACAGATTATTTTGAAATAAATGAATAATTATGATAATTTTGAATCATAATTATGATTCAAAATTATCTGAGGAAATATGGTTACAATATTTACTCTATTCAATGGACGGTTTGTGACATTCTAGATTAATTAAACATATCCTTTCAAGAACTGAATGCACACGTTAAAGAAGTTAAAAGGAAAATAACGAATGTATTTACTTTAAAATTTAATGTGTGGCCACCATATGTCAAAGAAAATAAAGTGCAGTTTTTTGAAAAACTTTATTTTCTACTGAAAATTAATTTAAATTAGGTGACAGAGGGATAAAAAATTTATAATAGATCAACTTTTTCAATTTAAAAAAAAAAAAATATAAAATAATATTTCCTGAAAAAGAAATCTAAGCAGGAATTTATTTAAAACAAGTAATATATATATATATATATATATATATATATATATATATATATATATATATATATATATATATATATATATATATATATATATATATATATATATATATATATATATATATATATATATATATAAAAGTGAATTCCTACTTAGCCAAAGAAAAATTTTATATTTTAGCTACATTTTATTAAATAGTTACAATTAATATATATACATATGACAGAATCACAACATTAAGGGATAATTAATTTTTATTAAGTATCATTAAAGTCATTGGCGTAGATAGTTCTGAGGGACCTGTATCAAAATTCTTTTCGGGGCTCCTTTTTAGATATAGAAGCCTTGCTAGTGGACTGTGGTTACTCATGTTGGGGCCCCTGTAGCTTGGGGGCCTCGTATCATTGATACGGCTGATACGGCGGTAGCTACAACCCTGATTAAAATATCGTATTGTCATCCGAAACAATCGTGTTTTTCAAGTTTCAGTTCAACAATGCTTTCAAACGAGAGGAAAAAAAATACTTTAAAGTTTTGACCCAAGTCGCATTAAAAATGAAACCAACGTGGCTGTATTTGTAATTCTTTAAATAATTAGTTTCAATCAATTAATTTTGATTAATTATAATTAAATTATCTTATTTTTACCCAAAACAATAGTGTACAGAAAATTGCAGCTCAAACGAAAGCTTTAAAATGTAAGAAAAGGACCTTTTCATGTTTTGACACAAGTCGCCAAAATGATGCCAACGTGGCTGTATTTTTAATTCTTTGAATAATTAGTTTTAATCAATTAATTTTTATTAATTATAATTAAATTACTGTATTGTCATCCAAAATAATCATGTATATAATATTTCAGCTCAATTGAGCACTTAAAAATGTATTTTATTAACGATTGAAAATTCCACGAACATAAATAAATATATAGAGAGTGTGCGCTAATAGTGAGGAACTGAAAAATACGCTCGAGAGCTGCAATAAATCAGCAGGCTTTTTACGAAAGGAGATGGAACAGTTATCAACAAGTCTACAGATTCCACATAAAAACCTAAATTTACGCGAGAACGGCCGCTAAATTTTAATTTGCAAATAGATACAGAAAACAGAGAAGTTTCTCATACAGCTATAAACATTTTAATGTCTTTCGGAACAACATATTTAGAGAAAAACGTTCCTAATCTAATGCGGCAACAAAACAAATATAGAAACAAATTCTGAATAGAAATTGTATTTGCAGATAACTTCAAAAGAGCTAGACTTCGACAGTTTGTCTAAAAAATAAAAGACCGTACTAGTCCCTAAACTTAATTTGTGTGAGGGTTGCTTACACCTTGAGCACGAATTAATGCTATCAATGAATAAATTACATGAATTTTATGTTGAGAATTTTTTTAAATCAAAATACAATACTTTCCTTTCGTGTTTTTCCATAATGTAATTATAACATGTTGATCTAATTTAAATATTATTTTAAGATAGATTTTTCAAAGATGCAATGACATTGATTTGACACAAAACAAACTTTTAGTGGCAAGAGATCCGTGAGTCAACCTTATTTGAACCTACTGGGTTATATTTTTCATATCTGAGGTATTCTCAACACGAACATTGGGAACATTATACTGTTTGAAACATTCACCATATATAATAAAAGAAATACAGAATGAAATATAAAGAGTACAAGAAAGTCACCAAGTCCGAGACAAATCACATTTTATGGTTAATCCCAATGACCAGAGATTTCAAAAGGAAAGCTTGGTACCCGAAAATACAATTGGTGATGTTTTCATGCGATACATTAAGATCTAACATGGCATCCCTTCATGATAATAGTGTTTGCTACTGGGGAGTTTGTAAGCCTATAAAGCATCATGTTATAAGGGTCTAATCATAAAAGTGTTGTTCAAGTAATATATAATGGTTTCATTTTAAATCTTGTCTTAAACACCAAATTTACCTGACTTGAATCCAATTGAACACTTGTGATTCAACTTGGAAGGCATTCGTATTTCTACACTATCACCTAGTAATGTGCAAGAATTGTGGAACTTGTCGACTCGGCTCATGTACCTGATTCTTCAGGTTGCCTATCAACATCTTGTTGAGTCCGGTGTTGGTGGTTTTGAATGGGAAATGTGATCCTATTTCATATTAAACATATGGTAATAAAGCAGTAAACGTTAGATGAACCGTTACCATTTAAAATTTGATTACTAAAATTGTAGATAGGCATTAAAATGTTTTCAGTATGTCAGAAAAACTGGTGTAATTACTACAGGTTTCTTTGTTCACACGAAGAACTTTGATTTTTTTTTCATATTTTAAGTTAAGCATACATTTCTTCTATATATTTTTTGTTTATTTTCCTTTTTAGTGGCATTTTTTTCATTGAATACTATTTTTATTTTTTATTCTTTAAATAATTTTTTAAAAAAACATTTTAATGAAAACCTTTCTTAAAATATCATTTATTTTAAGAAATAATGGACATTAAATCTTACGCGTTTAATTTTTATAACTTTTTTATTAGAACTAGAAAGATTCTTACAAGATATTCTTTGATTTTAAGAGATCAATGATTTAAAAGTTTATGGACTTAAATTTTCCAAACTTTAATAGAAAATTTAAAATTCAAGCATAAGTGAAACTTTATTACATATGGAGAGCTCTTGAATTTATTTATTATAGAAACGACATACAGGGATTAAACGCTCCGCATTACAAAGCAGCAATGCTTAGCCTCCATTCACTTACACCGCTTTGTTGACACTACCCTAATGTTTGGAACTGATTTAGGGCAGTGGTCTTTAAACTATGTTCCACGGAACCCTGGGGCTCTACGAGGCAAACTCAGAGAGAGGCTCCACAAGTCACAATAAGTACATCGAAAAGAAACTTATAAGTGTCTATGCAAAATGGATTCACATTCTCTATGAAGTTTATATGCCCACAAGAATTTAAAGCTCATCTATATCATTAAAAAACTGAAAATTTTATTTATATATATATAATAACTTTATTTCACAATACTTTTTAAACTTTATTATAATATAATAAAAGAATATTAAAAAACGTTTTATCTTTAAATATATATTATCTACTAGATTGTGAATATTTTATTGTTTACTACCCGCATTCCACACAATAATTTTATACTCGTTAATACAACGTCTTGAAAAGTTAAATATTTTTCTAATGGAAAATGATCCTTTTTTGAATTTCTGGAAAAAATACCTACAGTAAGGGAAAGGGAACAACTTATCAAGAAATTCAATCATAAAAATCTAAATTAAAGCAAGAACAGCTCCTAAATTTTATGTTGCATATCCATACAAAATACATAGTATTTCTCACACAGCAATAAACTTTTCAATGTGCAACTCAGAACGATGTGTATAATTGAAAAATATTTTTAACGTGAGTAGCTACAAAAACAAAGCATATAAACAAATGAAACTCAGAATATGTAATGCTATTGCAGTTAATCTAAATAGACCTAAATTTCGAAAGTTAGTGTGAAAAAATTCAAGCACATATATCTCAGTTACAAAACATAATGCATGGGTAGGTGACATTTGGAACACAGAATAATGTTATTAATTAGTGAATTATATTAATAGATTAATATTTTTTAAATGCAATGTTTTTTTGTAATTGCCTTTACATTGGTCTATTGTTGATCTATTTTAAATATTATTTTAAGATATATTCTTCTAAAAAGGGTATGTGGAATAAGGTTCTACGAAAATACTTTCTAGTTCTAGGGCCCCCCTCCAAATTAAAAACACCTTTTTGTTCTAGAGGTTCCTTGAGTTATTTGAAGACCACTGGTCAAGGGGTATATGCCAATAACAAGAAATTTTTTATTTGATCTTAGAATATCATATTTTTTCTTCATTAGTTTCTTAATTTAGCTTAAAGCGTTTTTAAAATGTGAAAATGTTTTGTAATGTGTGAGTTGGAGATTTCATGAAAAATACCAACATATCAGTAAAATGTATTTTAAATAATTTGTAATGACCAAATGATATTTGAACTTAAGGTTTGATAAATGTTAAAGCAGCGTTTAAAAGTGGGGCCCCTTGGGGGAGCGTAAAATCTTGAGGGGGCACATTTTGAAAAGTCGAAAACAGAAGATTATTTAAAAAATTATTAATTTTCTCAAAGTAAACATAAAAACAATACATTTCGACACAATAAAAAATAAAACACGCATTTACACTGATATAATACACTTATAAATGCACAATGTATCTTATGATTATTTTAACAATACTAAGTTAAGAACATTAACAATTACCAATAACACCATGGGTTTGTGATATATAAAATTATATACAAGAATTAACCCATAGTTTATAATTTGTAACACACCCCCCTTTTTCTTGATAATTAATCCCTTTAACTGCCGTTTAAAATTTACGGATTCCTCCCCAATGCCACCAAAAGGAATAAAAAGCAAATTTTGGAAATAAGTAACCCTTTCCCAAAACTGTCAATGCCCTTTTTTCATTAAAAAGTTTTGGAATAATTTTCGATAGCAGTGCCTAGAAAGTCGTACTTGGGAAAAACGTATATGTACGTCCGATAATTAATTTTGTGAGCAATTTTAACCCTGGCCCTTTTAAAGGGGTTTAAAATTATTGGCCCTTAGCGTCAAAGTATTTTTACTGAAGTAAAGCTATTTTATTGTATGGAAAGGAGGGCGATGAAAAATTTGAAATTTTAAAATTTGGGGGCCCAAAATTAAAAATTTGAGAAACACTGTGTTAAAGAATAAACCAATTGAAATAAATTTTAGATATAAAAAAACTTCAACATTAATATAAAACTGACTCCCTTTTTTCTGTAGAGTAAGTTATTTGACCTAAAATTTTTAAGGTTTAAAATGTGTTTCGCATTTTTCTTCTATACCGTAATGCTAAATGTGAGCTATTCTTTTTCATATTAAGATGAAATTTTAATTTTTTATGAAATATTTCTGAATTTTAAAAACTATATTAAAAAAGAATGTATGAATTGCTAATTTTCAAATTTTTATAAAAATTTGGTATTTTCCTATCTGAAAATATGTTTTGCGTTTCGTTCAAGTTATACATTTGGCGAAGACAGCCTTAAAACATTTGTATGTGATAAAAAAATCACACACGCAAGATATTTAATCTAATCTAAATATAAAATATATTGACTTTGTCATTAAAAAAAAAATGAAAGGTTTGATGAATCTATGTACTTTTTACCTCATTTGAATTTTTTCTTTCAAATTAAATACGTTTTTATCCTTCAAAAGCCAAAAAAATTGTAGCCGTAAGCCTATTCAAGCAACAACATTATATCACAGCTAGTCTCCTTTAGTAAAGTAAGTTTAAAATGTCAGAAAAATATTGTTGTGGCTGAATGATATTATATTTTGTCATACTTTATTATCGAAGTTGTCAAATTTTGAAATAAATTCTATTTCTGTACAAGATGCTCGCGGGTATTAACAGCCTTTTTTAAAAATCAGATTATGAACGATTTCGTTCCAAATTTATTCTGCTTTATGTTCTTAATAGAAATTTTCTTCGTCACTTTTGTTTTTTTTATCAGCGTTTTTGTCTGTATTAATTTAATTTCTTGTGGTAACTTTTTAAAAGATGATTGAGAATTTTGTTTTAGAATATTCAAATGGCACGAAGGCTTCAGATATTACAAGTTTCCAAAACATGAATTAATATTAATTGAAAATAAAATAATTAGAGGAATATAAAACCTTTCTGTGTAAATTCTAATTCTGTCTAATTTTCAACCAAATTAGAAATTGACTTTTATATATTTTAATTGCTTGTGTTTATCCCGCGGTCACTGCGCCTGAAAGCTTTTACAATAAGTCAAAGCATCAAGTGGGGTGTAGAACACCCCAAACTTTTAACGCGTGTATTTAATTATGAAAATAAAATTAAGTCATTGCATACATATTTATAAAAGTACAAGATAAAGCTTGTGTTATACAAATAAAATTATTAAATTTACTGTATACAAATGAGACTAACATTAATTTAAATTAAACATACAAAATTTTCTATTTTAAAACACATAATTTTATATTTTTTTCATAAACCAGTATATATAAAACGTATATACCAGTAATAAATATACTTTATAATTAATGAGATAATGGTAGTAGAAAGTAGAAAAATAATATTTTAATCATTTTCCAAACATTCAGAGCAGACTGTATACAAATGCTCAATTTCTCGCGGGAGTTCTCAGCCCTCCAAATAAACTTTTGGAGGTCATTACATTTCAATCGTTCGAGAAAGAGGGATTGCATCAGGCCAGAAGGTTCAATGACCTAAAATGTGCAGCTACAGAAAAAATAATAAGGGTTTATGCATTCTTTTAGAATCCTGGGAGGATTTTTCTGTTGCTAAAAAGCAAAATAATCTCATGAGTGATCAGTAATAAGAAATGCATGATATAAACACACACACAAGCACACACTAACCCCACACACATACAAACTCAAATATATATTTCAATATCGATATATATTAATTGTTTTTGCTTAAAAATGCATGATAAAACACTGGTAAAATTCATAAAATGAAACACACTCTACTTAAAAATAACAGTAATAACATAACAATAACAGTAACTAAAATTAATCAAAATAGTAAAGTATTTTTGAATACATTCAAAATAAATCTATGTTTCCGATTTTGAAAAATTGTTTAATTTTATTGAAATTAATGGTTTGATTAAAACTTTTTCAATTAAATACATGAAAAATATTAGTACATAAATAAATAAATAAACATTGAAAAATGTATTTCAAGCACGATATTATTTTTACCAGAAAATTATATCTCGTATAATAGTAATCACCATCAGTAGAATTTTGGATGGTACCAAAGGAAAAATAGAAAATATTTAAAGAATTAACTAGGTAAATATTTCCAATATTTACACTTCTACGACTTGCAAGATATTTATTACTTGTTGACTACCCAATAAGTGAACTACTTAATAATTGTTAAATTATTAATTATTATAACCACCACTTTCCTTT
The DNA here is from genome assembly GCA_019973955.1 of Trichonephila inaurata madagascariensis. Classification (NCBI taxonomy): domain Eukaryota; kingdom Metazoa; phylum Arthropoda; class Arachnida; order Araneae; family Nephilidae; genus Trichonephila; species Trichonephila inaurata. The sequence goes on along the minus strand of BMAV01014171.1, from coordinate 19,508 downwards.
TGAATTTTAATTTATGGTAAATAATAATATAAATACATATAATTTAAAAAAAAAAAAAATGGAATTGAGGGTAGGAAAATAACATGTTGGATAACAGAGATGCCTTTCAGGTTCATATAACTAATTTATAATTTTAAAATAAATGAACAAGATGTTAATTTTTCAGTATGTAAATTTCATGAAATTTTTATCAGGTATTCCGAACAGCATGATATGTTTATGTTTTTTTTTAAAGTTAATATTTACTGCTTTTTTAAAATAAATATTTAATATTTATTTAAAATAAATACTTAATGTTTATTTAAAATAAATATTTGCTGCTTCTTTAAAATAAATATTTACTGCTTTCTTAGAATATTTATTTTTAAAATATTTATTTTCATTTAAATGTTTTTTTAGTGTTCGTTTACGTGTGTATGCTTATTGCGACGAAGAAATCAGATATAAATTTATAGCAAAAACTGTCTTACAAAAAAAGTTTAATTTAGATGAGTTATATAAAACTGTAGCTAATTATAATCGAAAGTAAATGTGCAATAGTTTCAAGAGCTTATTTATGCATAATTTGAATGGTGTGACGCTCAATCATTTCAGTTTACTTTGAAATTTCCAAGAATCTATCATAGCCTAGATAATCAACTGAAATTGCTTCTTTATTAACATCTCACTTAAAAACAACTCGAGTGGTTGAGACTGAAACAGTATATTTTCTGGTTTACGTATAACATTAAACTGTAACCTAATTTTGACTCTAGTAATGTAAGAAGAAAGAATTTCCTTATCTTATTAGTTAGAGAGATACCGACCTCTTATTACAAAAATAAAAAAAAAAAATAAGAAAACTTATATATAATAATAATAATAATAAAAACAAGACGATTTTGGTGAAGTACTTATAATCCTATAATCAGTTCCATGCCATCAATTCTCAGATAAACTTTCCTGCTTACCTCCTGTCTCTGTGTCACCGTGTGTAGAAAAAATACTTTTGCAACATCAGTCTTTCGGTACAATCATATAATCCCAAGAAAATAACAGACAAAGAAAGAAATGTAAGATATTAGTTGTATTAGAATTCTTACAATTAAATTATTGTATTATATACTTTCTCAGCATCGTATTTAGCCCGAAGTAGGTTTATTAGGCATAATCCTGTAATAATTGCAATCAAATGTATTGTAAATAATTACTTATTTTCTTAGTATACCTTTATTATGCTAAAACCCTTATATAGAGAGAGCTAGATCATTTGACACTTCTTTTAGTTGATTGAATAGAAAAGCAAATTGAAAAATTCCCAAACCCAAGAGATACTAAAGATAATTATATCGCTTATGCTTATAGCAAAAGAAATGCGTTACTCAGAAGAAGAAATAGCAGTAGGATATGTAATTCGAACTATAGGGAATTATGAATTAGTAAATGACTGGAAGAAAAATAATATTTTATCTTGATTTACTTCATAATACAAGTAAAATTTCTCCTCATTCCAAAATATTACTCTGATTTATTTTTTTCGTGGACACAATGTAGAAGAAGAAACTATTTTTCGGCTGATTTACTTATGGAAGATAAAAATATTAATATTGCTATTTGTTGGGAAGCGTTAATTATTTTATTAATCTCGAAACAAATTATAATAGAAGTAGCATTTGATCATATTGAATGAAGTCAATTCGAGTGTAATAATTATAGTGATATCAATGAAGTAATTGCGTTTTAGTTACTACCTAATTTTCTTATTTCAACAATATAGAGATACTCACTAATCCCAACGAATATAAGCCTTGAATATAATTTAACATTGCAAACTTTATGTATGAAACAATATATAATTTAACAATAAGTAATATAATGTTTAAAAAACAATAATTACTCAAGAAATTAATAGATTTAACATTGGAAGACTTTGTTTCATGTTGGTGAGATATATTTAATTGCTTTAATACGTATTCCTGTTTAACATTTTATCATGATAGTAGAGCAATAATTTATGTAGCAAAAACATTATTTACATTAAAAGATTATTTAATGAACACACTAACTTGAAAATAAACTTTCGAGTTTTTCAATAAATAATATTAAAATCCCATTTAGGCATTTCTGATGAAAATACTTTCAAAGGTAAATCTTTAGTTCAGTTTAACTATTTTATTTTATAACTTATTATTTTTGGTCTATTTTTAAAGCATCTATTTTTCTTTTTTATTTTAATTAATAGGTAAAACAATTTTAAAAATTATATGCTCATGCGTAATTTTCTATAACATCTTTATACATTCATTATATTCCTATATGCCTAATTTCCCCGAAAGTGAGATGGCCTAGTAATAAATTAGTTTTTTCTGCAAAAGATGCGTTATGGCTTATTTTCAAAGAATGTTTATTTTTTATACTCAGTTCTGTGAATTTTAATCATGTTTGAGAGTCACGTTTAGTTATAAATTTACGTACATTAAAATTAATAGCTATGTTTTTTTAAAGTGCTGTTAAATCTACGTTTTCATACTTATGCACAGGCTAAAAATTAAAACTAACCCCTGTTATCTTCGGGACACAAGGAACATTACATGTTCCAGTATTTTTATACAAAAGATTTCCATATGAAAAAATCTTCTGGAACTTGATTGTTTGGCTAAGTGTCTGGTGAATAAAAGTCTTACAATACATATAAATCAAGCTAAGTGAATGTCTTAAGCTCAAGTAGGTGCAAAAGATTTTGATACCATAACCTTGAATTAGTTGCATTTTATCCTATCTCTAACGCATATCTTATATATTCTGGGCTCCCTGTTCTTCCTTTCCACGTTTTAAATTTGAGAATGGTTTTCTTTTTTTTTGAGTATAAGCATCTATATTTTATTTCACCTCGATTTTGTATTCATTTATACTTGTGTGTGCATGTGCAAATGCTAATATTCAGTTTTGATCATTGTAATGCAGTGCTACTCAAACTTTCAATATTGGCGACCCAATATTCAATCATAATTTTCATCACGCCCCCCCCCCAATTTCCATACAATAACAATGTATTGAATTCAATAATACTATACTTTGACGCTAAACGTACAATACGCACTTAAATTTGGGCACCACCATGTATATATATACGTTCCCCACCAGCCAGTGAATTGATTGTACTGGACGTATGTATAGATCTTTCCAAAGTACAATCTTTTGCGAAGGATATACTAATTTCAGAGAATTTGCTTATTTATTCTTTTTCAACCCTTCCCCCATACACCACATACACTCGCCTACCTGTTAAATGGTATAGGGGAGCGAATCGCCTAATTTGTAATCGGCATTTAAGGGATCAATTATAAACCTTACAAATTATCAAGATGAGTGTTAATTTTTGCATATAATTTTATATATGACAAACACAGGTAATTATTAAATTTGTTCTTAGTATTGTTAATTTAATTATAAAATACATTGTGCAGTACTGATATATTTATAAATGTGAATTTGTACTTAATTTTTTATTGTGTCAGAATGTATTTTATTCCGTAAATTAATATTTTTTTTAATAATCCTTTGTTTTTAACTTTTTAATATGCTCACGCCCCCTTCGTAGGGTTATCACGCCCCTAAGGGGCCCCTCACAGTTTGAGAAACACTGTTGTAATGAGTTTTTATTTGTTCCTACTTCAGTATATTGTTTTTATTTAAATTGTATGCGTTGTTTTGTAAATATACGAAGATATTTTTGCAGTTAAAATTCATTTTGTGAATTACTATTATTATTATCAATATTTTTATTGTAAAATCCTGCAAATCAATATTAACTTCAGCCCCCTTGTAGTAACTACATATAATTTTATGTATATCGTTCTTTTTCTTAAATAAAACTCCCCAAGTGGTTGATAACTGCTGGTGTGAAGATCCTCGTGGTCGACCGGTCTACATATCTTTCAATTCTTACAAAGTGAGTTTGGTCTTTTCTAGGGAAAAAAAAAGTTCAAGGCATAATGTGGTTTCATTGACCCGAAGGACTCTTTGTCTCCAGTGAGAAGGCATCTGCGGCTGCCCCCATATCTCTCCAATCAAGAACACGAACTGGAATGTGTATGGAATTCCACAGGCCTTGGCTCACAAAATCTGCCAGTCATTGTCCAACGGAATAACGTCTTGTATCAGGGTTATAGGTAGACCAACACATTCGACATTTGTGTCATCATCATCTTCAATAACTGTACCGAAACCTTCTGAATGTGGATAGGTTTGTGGGGAAAGAAATGCAAGAAAATTTACTATAAACTTTATCAGATTTAAATTGTTTAGTCTCTTTTCTTCTTTTTCATTTTTAAAATCGTAACAATTATGCAAATACCATAAGACATTTTGTATTTCAGAAACAGTTAAAAAAATTTATAGTAAATACCAAAAAAACAGTATTTAAACTTTTGAATACCGGCATTACAAAATTGTACAAATGGTTCAAAATACCGGCATTCGGTATACCGGTATTGCAATCCCTAATGACGCAGCATGTGTTTTACTTATGTCGGAAGGCTCTTGGGCAATTTATGACATGAATCCTGCAAGACGGTTGACAAATCGATTGGAGTGCGAAGTCAACACTTCTATACCAGAGAAGTGCAAATTTGGTTCACATTCATGTCATCCTTACAGTACAGTAGTATATAGAAGAGATTCTAAGCCACTTACTGGTGCCCTTCCATTCATGAGTCCATGTTACAGTTCAAAAGGATAATATTTGATTGCACACAGTGTGTCTACCTACTTGGCTTTTCCCACACTTCCTTGATTATTGCGCTTGCAACACCTTTTCCGAACAGAGCAAGTGTTTCGAGCTGTCTCTGAATCACGCCAATCTAGATCGGTAATTGATAGGTATTTCGAAAGTTATCCCATAGGACATTCAACAAGCTTTCTTAGTCAATGCCTTACACTATGGAGCCTGCAGCGGGTTTAGTAGTAGACCAGCAAATCATCATTTTTTTCCACTCTTTTATCGGTACTTCCTGAATTAACCATTCGATTATGAAGTTATTGCCAATGTTTGTTTTTCAATACACGTGCATAACCAATTTCAGTTCCATTCGGATACTCCTTGATATTTTGCTTTGCTTTTCTTAAAGTATATTTGCAAAGCCGTTAGTGTAAATAATGCATACTTATGAAAGCGACAACTTTAATTATCTATTCAAAAGCGAAGAAAATTTAAATATTTAGTCTAAAATTTCATTTTATATCCCTTAAAGGTAAATGAACCTCATAATTATTCATTAAGTTAAGATAATCAACTACCAGCGGAAAGTAATGCAATATTTGCTTTTCATATTAGAAAATATTAGAAATTCAATATTTATCTCATGAAAGAGATATATAAAATTTAACTTTTCCTTATAAACCTGTTTTTGTCTTAAAGTAATTTACCTCTGTGAATAATTTAAATTGAAAATCTTAATTTAGCTAGCAGTAAACTAAATGATTACATTCGAAGAAATGAGATAATTCAAAGAGAATGTAACATATTAGAAAAGAATGAACAGAGGGGGAAGGGAATTGGAGTTTTAACCAAACGACTTACACTACATACAAATGGAATACAATATCTGAAAACGAGATTAAATCGTCCTTCCATTCAAGTCCTTTTAAAATTTAACAAGATAAATTATTCTCTTTCTGTTCTTAATTGGTCATTCCTTAATTACTCAACAAAATAATTTATCTGATCTCCGTCGCTAATTCCTTTCCATCTCAGATATTTATTCCTAATCGTCTCTATCTGTAATTCTTTTATTCAAGGAACCGAATGATAACAGCTGTTTTAAACTTGCAGAAAAGTGGTACGATATCGCTGTCGATGAACTGCCAGTATAATTTCTAAAGTTCTATAATTACAGTTTAGTTTAAATAAAAGTTACTGTATAAATCTTTGAAACTGTTATTCTCTGGCTGAAGAAAATGTTCGAATAATTCCTGAATAGATATTCCATCTGTGATTAATAATTTGTATCTTTTGCTCGTACAAAATTTTACTTTTTTAAAGTGGGATTAAATTAATGTGATATTTGTTAATTTGATTTATAACAAAGAGAACATATCTCAAAAAATCATTGGTTTGACTTTTAATAAAATATGTTTGTAGACTGCTCAAAGCTTTTGTTCCCTATCCTTAACTTTTTATAGGGCCATTCTTTTTCTAGTTATATTATGTTAACACATTTTTGGGATTGAGATTGACTTCTAAAATTAAATTCATTTAACTTATTACCTAAAATTAGTTTGATCTTTAAGACCTTTTTTTTTTGGTTGGAAGCATGTTTCCTACCACCCACGGTGGAAGTTTTTCAAAGGAGGTACATCTTATGTTTTGCATTTGTTTTAATATCATTGCATGATATTTATAAAATTAAATTAAATATATTTTGTATTGAAAAATTTCAGACTTTGAAAAAAACTTTGAATCTTTCATACTTTCTAAAATTTTGAGCAATAGTAATCAGTTCTTTCCTAAAAATGCCTCTGTAACAGATATCAGTAATCTAATTTTAAATTAAAATATTTGGGTAGTTAAAATATTAAGTAACTTCACTTGGTTATATAATTGGAAATTATTCGAATACGAAAAGGAAGATATAATTTCTATTATAAAAAGAAAAAAAAATATTTTGCAGGATATTCTTTAATTAGTTGTACAAGTCATTCAGTTAATTTTAAATTTTTAACCCCAAATGCATACAAATTTACTTGTAGAATTTAAACGTTACATATAAGTTGTAAAAAAATTCATAGCTATTTCGAACATTTATAAATCTCATCATACGTATTTGAACGTGACAATAATTAATATTATTTTCCACTGCCTAAAACAACGAAACAAGATAATTTACATTTCTAAAAAAATTAACAAGACTTAAAAAAAACAAAAACCCTTAAAAAATCATTTTAAAAGGCCCCCACTTTTTATAATATTTTTTGTATGAAAAAATTTTGTTAAAATTTTAAAAGTTTTTTTTTTTTTTTGTGATAAAATTTTATATTTTGTTTTTTCCCCTTTGGTTAAAAAAATCTTTTTTATACGTCCCTTTTTTTTTTTTTAAATTTTTTAAAAAAAAAAAAAATTAAAAAAAAAAAAAAAATTCAAAAAAAAACAGGGAAACAATCATAACTAAATTTTTTTTGTAAAATTTAAAAATTTTTAAAAGGTTTTTTTTTTTAAAAATTAAAATTCATTCCCCCCCCAAAGAATTTTTTTTTTTTAGTCCCCTTTTTAGTGCCTTAAAATTTTTTGGGTTTTTGTTAATAAAAACGGGATATATTATTTTCCTTTATAAATTTGAAAAAATAAAAAAATTTTTACCGTTTTTTTTTTTTTTTTATTTTAAGAAAGGGGTTTCCCAAATTTTTTTATAATTATAGTTTTTAAATTTTGGGGAGATTTAAATTTTAAAATTAATTTTAAAATTTTAAACCCCAACTCGGGAAATTTTTCTTAAATTTTTAAAAATTTTTTTTTGTGGTTTTAAAATTTTTTAAGAATTTTGAAAAAACTTTAAAATTTAAAAATAAAAAATTTCTCTAAAAAAAAAATGGTAAATTTTTTTTTGGGGGGTTTTTTGTAAAATATTCAAATTTCAATTTTTAATTTTTTTTTTTCATTCCTTTTGAATAAAAAAGTAAGAAATTTTTTTAAATTTCAAAACTAGAGCACTTTATCTTAGCTGTTATATGAAATTGTTTAAAAAAACATTGTTTGTATTCACATAAAGAACTGTAAATTTTGTAATAAAACAGTGATTGATAAATCTGAAGGTTTAAACACTTCTGCTGTTATACAGAACATACACACAAAATTTCAGCAAATTATTTAAAAAACTTTTTGAGCAATCGCTGTTCCCGTTTGAGTTTTTCGGAATAAACACATTTCGAGTAAAACGCATTTTAAAGTTTGACATCTTATGTAAAGTTGTGGCATCTGCTTTTACTAAAACACCGGTGGTTTTTGTTCTAGTGAATGGAAAATAAAAACCTTGGTATTTTTATGAAGCTACTAAGATGGCCTATAAAATAAATCCATACAAAAAATTTTTCCATTTTTTAAAAAAATCATGATTTTAGGGTAGTCGGATACTTAAACGTCTTTTTGACAGCTGATACAAACCTACTTACTATAAAAAGTTTAAACTTCTAGCTTTAGTGAAGTATAGAGTTTAGAAGTTAAAAAACACACACAGATGTTAATTAATCAAATTAAAAGTTAATTAATTCATAAAATAAATGTTGCATAAAATGACTGAGCACAACTTTTGTGGAACTTCTAACTAATCTGGAACTTCAATAACAAATTTTCAACATTTGGCATCAATCTCGTCAGTTATAACCCTAAATGTTCTCGATCAGTTGCGCACAATTAGTACTTTTCTCTATTGTTCTGGACTTTGGCACAATCGCGCTGAAACTACTTTGGACTAGAAAAAACAATTAAAAACTTTATCAAGATATTCCATAATTTAGAATAAGCAACAGGTCTTAAAACCGAAACTGCTGCCATCGATTTCTAATTTTTACTTTAAGGCTGTCTTCGGCTAATGTTAAAGAATAGGGACCAAATTCACGGAATATTTTTCAGGTATAAAATTACTCACAAGCATTAGTATTATATTCTGGCTTCACTATCCTGTAGAGAATCACTTATTTCATCATACTACTCATTTTTATGTAAGTTGACACATTTTTTCTATTGTAAAATGTGTTTCGCAATTTTTTTCCTATACCGTAATGCTAAATGAGCAATCCCTTTACATGTTAAAAGGAAAAACTAATTATTTATGAAATATTTTGAAATTTTAAAAACACTATAGTATAAATAAATGCATGAGTTACTATATCACAAATTTTTATAAAAATTGAGACATTTTTTCTGTCCGAAAATGTGCTCCGCGTCAAGTTCACGCTCTCGTACATATGGCGAAAATAGCCTTAAGATCTTCGTTAGTATATTCCGATCAGTTTTTATAATCTGACATTTATGTTTTTTATTTTTTCATTCTGACTGCATGAATTCATTGCTACTGTGGCATTACCACCGTCAAAGCATTCTCAAACTTACCTTCAAAATCTTAATAAACAACATTTAAATCTAGAATGTTTGTTATAATGCCTTTTTCTTTGCAAATCGTCTGTGACAAATTGGGAAACTGGGAAAATTCGCGACGTTCAATATTATACTTCGTTAATGTAATTCTCGCAAGGAACGGTGAAAGGATGGTCTAGTTTTAATGAAATATATGCTGTTGCCTTGTAACTGAAAAATAACCCTATTAATTTTTTTTTTAAATCTGTTTGATAGGTAAGTCTGGTTTCCACTTGATTAAATTTTCTTTTAAAACTAAAGTCACGATCTGGTTTAATGAGAGCTACGCTCCATTTAAAAATCATGGACCCCCAAAATTAACTTTTCGCTGACGTGAAACCTTTGCTGGTCGTCATAGACTCCTGGGGGTTGATATAGACAACTTTGGGAATTATTATTTTAAACCAATAAATTCCTAATCAAAGAAACATTCATAAAAATTGGGTTTCAAATTTATGTTAATGACATACAAAATTTCCGAAATATCAATGGTTCTATTAAATTTCAATTGTGTTTAAAATAAATTAACATTAAAAAATTTAAAAAAATGTACCATTACATTTTTAATGCTACGGAAGAAAACTAATGCTTCCGAATTATTAGGATATACGTAAACATATTTATTGTATTAATTATGTGATATAGTTATACTTTACCTAATTTACGGTAAACGGTAAATTGCTTCTGTAAAACTATGATATTTAAAAATAAATGATTAATAAGTTAACAAAATCTTCTTAAAATGAGTATTTTTTAAAAATAGTTTTTTTTTTTTAAAATTATCCTCATTGTTTTTTAAAATAAAACAATATTTTCTACCTGAACATTTATATAAAATTGTTGCTTTTAAACCGTAAAGAACAATAATAATTACAGAATTGACTTTTAATATGTTATCCTTAATATTAAAAAATTAATTATTCATCATTTATCAGTTAATTAATTCATAATTCATAAATAATTAATTAAATTATTTCTGATTTATCAAACATTTTAGTTGTTTCAAGAACAGAGCCCCGGTAGCGAACGTGTTGAAAAATTGTCGATTTTTTGGGGACCCAATTCCTTTTTCTTCTGAAAGACCCCTGCGTGTTGGGGGGTCAGACCGTTAAATTCTGCCGGGGAAAGGGTGTCGGCCCCAGAGATGGTGCCCTCGTCATTTGACCGAGGCTCAAAACTACGAGATCCATTGCCAATAACTTCTTGCGGAATTAATATAAAAAATACATAAAATGCATTAATTATATAAGAACTTTTTACAATGGTAATTGAATTGGAAAACAGGTATAAAAGTTCATTGAGTGTTATCCGATTTTATTGTTGTACATCTAGAACGCATCACTTAGATTGATATGAAATTTGCACCTTGCAAATACTTCAATAATGCAGATAAATCATTAGATTTTGAAAGGGGTACTCATATCATCAACTGCACTATTCCCCCAAATTTTCTTAAAGTAAAACAGAAAAATTTGATCTTGTTTTTTTTTTTTTTTTTTTTCGCAAAAAGTTTCAATAAGTCTATTTGAAAAATATGGAAATCAATTCTGAAATTTATAGAAACGTCACAAGTAATATTATGTTCATAACCAATTTGAATACTTCAAAAACTTCCTTTCATAAAAAAATTACAAATAATTAATATAAGAATGTTGAACAGAGTGTCTTTTCCATAATTACTATTCAAAAATTTCTGTAAAATATAAAAGTGTGTTATTTTAATAATTTTTGAAGAATTTCAAAACTTGAATCTATAATACACGTCATAAAAAAAAAATTTCATGCTTTTCTCTTGCAATTATTACTCTCACCCATACTCACACCCGCACAACACGTACATAATGCGTATATATATATAGGGTTTTAAAACTTACTTTATTTAAGATATACTTTTATACTCCATTATTGAATGTTTCCACATTACGGTATACGACAAATGAAAGGAAAGAAAATTGTTTTGACTGGATGAAGAGCTTTTGTCAAATTTTATTTAGTTAAAAGATTAGAGTCTGTAATAATTTCGAACTGTGACTAAGATTTTCACGAGCTTTTAATACTTTGTCAAAATTGTATTAATAATAATACTTTCTTTCCAATCCATTCCAATTTCCACTATTAATACCGACTTCTATCACCATGTTAGTACTTCCTGTTAGATTAGATAAAAGCTTACGTCTCTTCCAATTTATTTCTAAGAAACGCGTTTAATGGATGTCTAAGATGTGTTTTACCTTTTTCTTTATTTGTTAGTAAAACTAGAAATATCTTTCAGTATAACTCAGTTACTTTACTAACTGTAGGTACATTTTCAATGAAAATGTTTTTTAAATTTAATCAATGAACTGGTTTTAAATTGTGATGCTAACTAAAACACATGTATGTAAGTATTTTTGATGCTGTCAATCGCGGTTTTAAAATCATCAAAACATTCGTAGTGGGTAATACTTTCCTGATAAATGCAACAACTTTTTACGTCTTTGTTATTTAATTATTTCTGACTTGTATATAAAGATGTAAAATCTGGAAAAATTTAGTAGAAAAATTATTTTATATTATTTGCAATACGAAATCTCCTATAGAAGAAATGCGTGTCATAATTTATACTTTCTACAAGTACACTTTGTGATAGATTGTTTCACGCATTCACCTTATTTAACCTGTGAAGCTACTTTATTATAATATTTGAATTAGAGGGTGTCACAGAAGCATTACTATGGTCAAAGTAACTTCATAATTTTAAAAATTTCGAAAATTCTATCAACCTAAATTATTTTTAAATTGTGTTTCAAAAAAAATTTTTTAAGTGTTTCTTAAATTTTTCTTGTTTTGATTATATAGTAAGTTTATTTCACAGTTGACCTTTAATATATTTCAGCTTAAAGGCAGAAATCGGTTAATCTGAATATTATTAAGGTAATATGCACATGAACTAGCCGAAAATTGTCTTATTTACGAAATAACCTTGGTAATGTTCGAGTTATCTAGATAATCTGCACATTATATATACTCTCTTACTAGACACTCGTTTATCTACATATTACATATTAGGCACTCGTAAAAATGAAAATGAGATCTTTGGTGTAACAACAGCAACATTTCTGTACGCTTAAGCTAAATGTTTATTTATTCTTTGATATCTAAAGAATATAAGAAGTTAATATAATTGAACAGTCAACACATTAGTTGATAGAATCAATCATCAATTAATTGAAAGACTAAAAAGACTAAAACGCAAAGAATAAAATGGTTTAAATATTATTGCAAGTAAGGAAATGGGCATAATATTATTTATGTTTCGATATCTAAAGAATCTCGGTAATACAATCAAGCAGATTAGTTGATAGAATCAATCATCAATCAATTGAAAAACTATAATTTAAAGAATCGAATGTTTAACATATTATTACGACTAAGCAAATGTATTTTCGAAACATATGATAAAATTAAGCTTACTTATTTGAGCAATCTAACGGCTGGTGAACTTTGAATTGCACAGCAATTGGTTTTTGAGGCACCTATATGTGATGATTTAAATTTGCCGTCACAATTTTTAAAACCTTATCCGGTACTAAGGGATTGTTTTATTTCTTTTTGATGGAAAGATATTTCTACAGTAGGATTATCTTTTATGGTAAAAAATATCTCTTTGCAAACAATGAAAGGAAATGAGAAAAACAAACTTTTGAACTTTAACGATACGCGCGGAACAGCTAACGTGAAAATTACCTAGTTAAAATGCGAAAACTTTTGATTCCGCACATTAACCCCTTTAGTGCCACCAGCGTGTATATCCATCTCGCTCAAGCCAAGCGTTGTTTGCTCCGGACATACCAATCTGTTCTTTCGAAATGCGGTTCTTTTATTTGCGCTGCTATCAGCAAAACTACTCCGAGTGAGTGAGTGAGTGAATATTAACGTCGCACTGTTTAGCTACACGAGGGCTTTTGGCGACGGACCACGTAATTTTGAACCATGGTCAAATGACGTGGATGGCACCTGAGCTGGCACCCCCCTCTCCTAACTACCACACCAACGGGAGGACGTTTCAACTCTCGACAGATTGCTGCCCTACACGGCGGGTCCTTAGTGATGCTGGGCTCGAACTCATGACATGCCTGTCATGGTCCGATACCTTAACCACTGGGCTACCGCAGCCCTCAAAACTACCCCGAAGGCTATGGAATGCAATCAAATGACCTTTACATTGTTTGAGAAGCATTTATTTATTTCTAGAGAAAAATTTGCTTACTTGTGCATTTGCTTCCCCCCCCAATACACTGCTCTCCTAAGTGAAAAATGGTAGCACTAAGAGCAAATCACGTGATTTTTAACCGGCAGTTAAGGGGTTAGCAAATCAATCAATCTGCAGATTAGATCTCCCGAGCTTTAATGGTAAGATAGATATAAAACGTGAGATTTATCAGATGTTTGTTTATAAACCTGGGCTAATTTTCACTCGGATAACAGTAGAACTAACTAGCTTCTGTACAGCATGAAAATTTAAATTATTCAACAGTTCATAGGCTCACTAAGATGGATTTCTTTTTGCATTTTTAAGCAATTTTGGGAATTAAAATCTCTGTTACCTGGCCTATTTAAGAAAGCGTCAAATTGTAGTTAGAATTTTCTGCTCTGATAGGTTTCATAAATGCATTCACAATATTAAATTTTAGGTTATTTTGTGGTGCTTATTTCAACGTAAATTAAAAATGGATGCATTAATTTTTATCTTTAAGTACTTAAAAGTAACATTAAGAATTAGTTTCATTTGCACTTCCCACCATTTTTAAATCACACATCTTCTATTTTTTCCTTCAATTAATTTTTTTTTCCAATCGGAGATAAGAAAGAATAAAATAGTTTCGCTTTTTGTAAATTATACCGGTTGAATAGCTTTGCAGACTCTACCCGAAGCCATAATACCATCTCTGGAACTATGCTTTTCAACTGTTGTTTATTTGAAGAATATTTAGCTTTGTGTTTTTTCCACTTCACCATGCGATATAAAACCTTTTTTTAAAAGTAACAGGGAGTCTTTTGGAAATGGTATGAAAACCCATTGAGTTTGATTTAAATAGCATTCTCTCTTGATCAATGTAAACGTACGTCTGTACCGCTGGTTAAGACGGACATGCTTTCTTCCATATTCTTCTTGCTTTATCTTTTATTATAAAGATGTCTGAACACAATTATTGCCGATATATTTTTTTTTACAATTGTTCAATTAGAAAGGGGGAAAACCATAAATGGGTACGGGTTTTTTTTTCTAAATAGACAAAAGTATATTAATTATGTTAAATCTTTCAAGAAAAATGGTTAGGTATCAACAAAACATTTAATACTTGATAAAGACTAACACGTACACACAAAAAATAATAAATAAATGTGTTTCAAATTTTTGAAAAACTTTACTAGAAAAGTAACATAGACAGTAGGGACAGTTTTAAATCAGTAGAATAGCAAAAACATTTATTGAATAAATATAATACGTGGGTTTTTATAGTTAAACATTATAACTTCGAAAACTGAATTTTATAAAGTTGATTGAATTAGTAAGAAAATATCATGTTACAAATGCAGGGGGTTCGAAAATAGCTTCTAAACTCTGCACAGTTAGATCCCTCATTAGAAGTACAAAAATGCGCAAAGAACTGTAACTGTACGATCCATAGTTTATGAGAAAAATGTTATGAACAAAGTATATCGTTACAGCCCTGTAGTGTATCAACAGCAGTATTTTCAAATATTTATAAAGACATATGTTGTAAAGTGTATCCGCCGCGCATATCGAGGCATGCTTGAGTGTGCCGTGGAATGAATGAATGCACACATCGCAACAGCGCGTAGTCCACCGAAGTACAAGCAGTACGCAGACGAGTAACTAAGTCGCGCGCGCGGTGTGTGTAATCAGTACGCCCCCAATCACCAATTCATTAAAATGGTCTCATAAAGAAAAAATCCAACTGTCGGAGATCTGGCAATCATGGCAGTGCCATGTCCGATTCAGCTAATCATGTACATGAGCACAAAAATGCCCTGGAGCCCTTTCATACATCGCCATTTACCGTACTTTTCTCTTAAACTTTTAATCGTACAGGTATAGCTCTTTGAGCATTTCTTATGTACTCCCAACGAGGAATCTGGCTGTGCAGAGTTTGGGAACTATTTTTGGAAAACCTGTTTATTGCACTTAATTCTTTGGTGAGTTACATTTGTTATGAAATTGTACGATTACTCACTGTTTAAGATAAATAACTCTACAAATTAAATTAGAGCAATAATAATGGTATGATTCACTATCGTAATGGACTTTTTATTCTTGAAACTAAGCATGGAAGAATTTTGTAATTTTGAACTAATTAACTATGACAGTGCTTCTCAAAGTTATAATACTTGCGACCCAATATTCAACCATAATTTTCATCGCCCCCTCCTGCACATAAATCTAATGTATTGAATTCAAAAATACTATACTTTGACGCTATATAAAGCTGCTAAACGACTAACTTCTTATGTGCCACCGGCTTATATAAACGTCTCACTCAGCCAAAACTTTAATTGCCCCGGACGTATATATATCTTTTTCCATAGTATGATCTTTTCTCTCTACTGCTATCCATGAAATTATTCCCAAGGCTTTGGAATGCAATAATAGGACCTTGACAGTGTTTGCGAAGAATTTATTTCAAAGGATTGACTATTTTACTTTTCTCTCCACCAATATACCACATGCACTGGCCTACGTGTTAAGAAACGGTAACATTGGGGAGCGAATCACGTAACTTTTAATCGGCAGTTAAGGAATGAATTATAAACCGAACAAATTAACAAGATAATTGTTAATTTTTGCATATGATTTTATATATGGCAAGCCCAGGGGGTCACTGGTAATTATTCAGCTTGTTCTTAACTTACAAGGAGAGGGCACGACTAAGGAAACTCATTTGGGTACGAGACTTTGTGTAACAGTAGTACTGCTATAGGGTATTCAAATCCCAATGTAATTCCGTCGAATGGCCAATCAATTCCGAGAAAACAGCGTTCGAAATTCATACTATAAGCTTATATACAAGTTATTTTCTTCCTGATACAACGTCGCCGTAGCGTGATCATCAGCGTATCGGAGTACTATCCAATGAACCGGGGTTCTATTCCCGCGAGCGCCCGCGGACTTCGCGTTTATTTTTTCTCTCCAATTTATTTTATTATTTATTTTCAGAATTATATAATTTTATTTTTTCAAAAAGATTCATTGATTTTTAAATGATATTCTATATAATTATAGTAACTATTCTACTTTTTTAAAATACAAAACAACTAATAGTTATGATAATAATACTTATAAATGAAAAGGGAAAATAAATTAAATAATAATAAATAAAGTTAAATAAATATAATTAAAAAGTAAAAATAAATTAAATTATAATAAATAAAGTTAAATAAATATAAGTAAAAAGTTAGCTTTGTCTTAAGTATTTTTTTATTACATTCAAGAACCTGAGTGATAATTATCATAAAAAATAATATATTTATTCCCAGACATCTTCACTATAAAATATTCAAATTATTTATATTATATGTGATCTATGTAAAATAATATGTATCGAAACACTACAAACTCTCTTAAAATTCCAGAAATAAACTAACAAAGTTGTATTGTAAATCAAAATCCGTTATCCTATAATGAATTCTCCTTTTATTGGAGCATTCTTTGTTTCTAAAAGAATTTTTTGTTCTTAAAAGAATAACACCTGCTCTTTAAAAACAGCTGCCTTTCTCTTGAACAAAATCGTTTTGTTAAAAACGGAAGTAAAATTTTATGGCCACTTAGGTATACGGAATAATTTTAAAGATACAATTAATTAGATTTTATTGACAGAAGTAATTGTAGTTATACCATATAGTTGTTTTTGTGTTTTAAAAAAGTGAAATAGTTACTATAATTACATAGAATATATCATTTAAAAATCAATGAATCTATTTAAGAAATAAAATTATTTAATTCTGAAAATAAATAATAAAATAAATTGGAGAGAAAAAAAATAAAAACGAAGTCTGCGCTCGCGGGAATAGAACCCCGGTCCATTGGATAGTACTCGATACGCTGCCGATCATACGCCACGGCGACGTTGCAACGGAGAGAAAATAACGTATATAAGCTTAGTATGAATTTCGAACGCTATTTTCTCAGAATTGACTGGCCATTCGACGGAATTACATTGGGGTTTGAATACTCTATAGCAGTACTATTGTTACACAAAGTCTCATCCCCAAATGAATTTCCTTAGTCGTTCCCTCCTCTTGTTAGTATCGTTAAATTATTTATAAATGTATCAGTACTGTACAATGTATTTTATTAGTATTTTATATCAGTCTAAACTTGTATTTCATTTTTTATTATGTCAGAATGTATTTCGTTAGCTAACTTTCTGTAAGTTAATAATTTGTTAAAAAAATCTCTTGTTTTTGGCTTTTCAACATGCTCTCGCCCCCTCCTAGAGTTATCACGCCCCTAGGATGCGCGCCCCACAGTTTGAGAAACGCTGAACTATGGCGCTCCAGTTTGAGAGCGTGCAATTATGTGCATCACGAAATCGAGCGAAGACGAGTATACTCATCAATCAGAGTAAGTTACGCTGTTAAAATATTGGATCAAAAAGAAGACGGTTTTATTTCACAAAATTGCCAATGTTATTGCTAATATTTATTTACTTAGTTAACATTACCATACATTACATACATATTGGAGTTTTTATGTATATCTATGAATTTTAGTTTCTGGCAAAATTTTCAGACTGAGAGACCTAAACACGAAATGATTAACTTCTTTCTTTACTAACAAAATACTTTCTACCTGTCTTGGCACTAAGGAAATTATGAAATAGGTGCTGATAAGGTAAGAAGCGCCCTCTTACCACAAAGCAAGTCTGCCTTTCCCATCCAAATAAAATAACTGTTCTTAAGGAGGCCCTTTGCTAATTGGGTCGGTGGGCCATTACTCTAATATCAGCACATGGTTCTTACATCAAGCAATTGGTATTTACATCACTCGATAACTAAGTAACTTGGGGTCAGCAGCTATCAATTGGCTCAGCGCCGGTACGGAGCCACACATTTATCCCATGGCTGACTACACCTGAAGGAACCTTTATAATTCAACTTTCAGACTTTTGCCTTTACCCCTTTTAGGCTATAATCTAAAAAACATTATCGTCCACATAAATAAATTCATTATGCGAACCCACACGCTGTTTCAGCTGGTGCATACGTGAACGCATGAGTTCATCCTAAATTGTACATAATTTTCATTCATTTGCTTTTCTCCAGCCTGGTGTCAAAATATTCTAAACATGATAGAAACAAACATGATTAAAAACATGATCTAACAAAGATTTGATAATATTGTTACGAATTTTGTGTAAATAATTTGTATTTAAGTGTTTAATGCATTTATATTACTCTATGTTATGTTTATTTCATGTTAAATTGTACCATTCCAAAAAATCCCCCCTTACGTTATTGGCGATCAATGAAAACTTGGCGAAATCTTGGCGGTAGAGCCAAGTTGGCATCAAAGGGGACTTTGGGACCATTTTGGAGTCATTGGCGACCATCTGGCGAGTTCAGAACCCCGGGATCCTAGAAAATAGTAGATTTTCCACTAGTGTTACGTTAATTAAAGACTGTTTTATTTCTAAAATTTTGTCCCCTATAAAAGATGCTCGTCGGTACGGCGGGTCTGAATTTAAAACCCGCAGTGGTGAGGTTGTTTTTATTAACGATTAGCTCGGCTGTGCTTGTAAATAATCTTTTCGGTATTTTTTAAACACTGGTTTTTTTTGATTGCTATTGAAGGTGTGGCCTTGAATTTTCTCTGTGAATATTGCTGCCAATCCCGTATTTAAAATTGGACTTTTGTTAATAAATTCGCATCGCTCTTGAAGAACTGTTTATTTTCTTTTTTTTTTGCAGAAAAACCCCGAAACCTCGGTCTACGTAACAATATAAGTTTTTTTAAAAAAACAATTTTGTGGTCCTTTTTCATATGATGTATATATTCTAAAAAAATCCTTAACCCTCCATGAAGGGCCCCCGTCAATCCCCAACTGGTTAAAGGGCCTTAAAATAAAAATTAAAAAAACACGTGCGGAAAAAATTTAAAAATCCTATCCTGAAAACGTGCTATTTGTAAAGGGGTTTTTTTTCGCAAGAACTTTATTGAGGCTTAATTTCTCATTACCTAACAAATTTTCTCTAAATAGATGGTAAAAGAAAACAAATGGACCGAAGGCATCCAGTTCTCCGGGGGAATATTCGTTTTTTTCTCCCCCTGGAAAAAAGTAATCATCCATCGTGTTTGTTAAATTGTGACACAAATGTTTTTCAAAGATTGAATATT
>BMAV01014170.1:2677-16458 GCA_019973955.1 Trichonephila inaurata madagascariensis | reverse complement strand
TGACCCGCCTTTACTATGTCTATTACCTCGTAATGATCCATATTCATACAAATCGTGATGCAAATCACCAAACATCCAGTGCCCGGTGCATTTCTCTGTGGGTACCTTTCGCAACACAATATTTCGGCTTATCGTGCATTTCCTTCTACGAATCCGTCCATCAGATGCATATCCACCAGCTTGGTGTTTGTAAAACGTTCCATACTCCTATGTGGGATATGATACCTCAAATGACTGTGGTAATGCAGCATGTCTGTTTCCTTTACTGCTCTTGGAAACAACGCCATATAACACCGAACGAAGACGTTTCCGGCCATGTGTTGCTATGCAGATCTAAATACATGTGATGTGCTCTCTACCTCCCCTTAAAATTTATCCCAATGATCCTGGGGTACCCTGAATATATATTGTAGGACGTTAGACTTTAAAAGAATAAGCAAAATGTGCTACATTTGGTTGTTGTTGCCAATGCCACCTGTCTGACCGTGTCATATCGAGGCCCAAAAAATTCGTTGCGGCAAGGGCTAGTTGTAGGCCCGTCATTATCCGTAGCTTTGAGAACCATGTAAGCAACAGTACAATTTGGCTCCCCTAATTTTTAGGGACAACACCCAGGAGGTGGTCAGGTGCCTCCACTTCTCTTCCCCTTCCACTAACGTCATGAGAGGACTTGCGGCTAGACGGCTATTTAGAATGCCCCATGCCGCAAAGGCAATATTCATTTACAAACATCCATGCCTTCTCCGGGATTCGAACACAAACCCTACAACACAGCAGTCAGCGTCACTAATTACTGTACCGGATGGGTGGTATAGTGGTAAGCTAATAAAATAAGCTAAATGTGCTTAATGATTAAGCTAAATATGCTAAATTTAGGGTTGGGCTCAGTAAAGTCTCCGTAAGTGTAACAATAATGTCGATGAGTGTTATACACTCGAAAAAGCCCGTGCAACGCTGGGCCATGCAGCTAGTCATTAATTAATTTATGTTAGGTTACACAAATACAATGGATATCGTTAACAAAAATAATGGACAAAAAACATGAATGGTTTTTCATAGCTACCACATAGCTACACTTGGCCTCTACGGAAGATCAATGGTTGCGTGAGGCAATTTTGCTGTTGGGACAGTCAGTTTAAATGGAATGACAAGAATGGATAAAATATATCCTTACGAATTCTTTGTGATGAATTTTTAAATAGTGTAAATAATTTATATCTGGAAGTGTAATTCATTTATATTACTCTGTGCTGTACTTATTTTACGTTAAAATAGTCATATTCGCAAGCAACGCCGTTCTTTACATTATAATGGCGTTTCAATGGAAACTTGATCTTGATACAGCGGATCAAGGCGAGATCTTGGCGATACAGCCAAGTGGGCATCATTTTTGGTGACCATGTTGGCGAGTTCTTGACCTTATGGATTCTTCTAGAAATTAGTGGAGTAATCTACTAATACCACGATCCAAGACGAGTCTTGCTGAAACTGAAGAGTAGTATTGATTTGACAGTGCGAAGAGTCGATAGAGTAGACCAGCGATTAGTTATTACTTCGGCTGTTGTGTAGGACGAGCGAGTTTTTGAGAATAATCTTTTACATACTTGTATTTTAGACACTGATAGTTGTGTCTGTGCGCTGTTGAAACTGTGAAGACCTGAGATTTATTCGGTGAATTTTGCTGTGTATTCTGTATTTTAAGGATTGTTTTTTTTTTCGACAATAAATTTCCATCGTTCCTGAAGAACTGTCTTGCCCTTTAAGATTGATTGTATAACATCCTCGAACCCCGATCAATATAACAATATTCATAGTAAAGGGGGCGCAAGATGTTACTACTTTAAAAGAACATGTTTCATTGTAAAAGTGTCAAAAAAATACACGAAGAAAATATGCACCGAAAAATTGTTTAAGATTGAAAATATTAAAGATAAACTATATTCCTGCACACTTTTACAAAAATTACCAGAAAAATAATTTTTTTTCTCATCAGAAAGTTTTTTCTGTAGTATAGTTATGATATTTAATTAAGGTAAGCTCACGCCATGATTAACGTCTCATTAGTATACTTTTTCCAACTTACTATCATTAAAGTGAACAATTTTTTCTTTATATACAACTTTCGGTTTCGTAATTCAGAAGAAACTTTTTTCCCTCTTTTACTTATTCTTATTGAAACATTTTTATTTTACCCATAAAAGGTAGGAAAGGAGCGAAGGAAAGAGTTTCGATGTTTTCATTTCAGTTCGCTAACACGGATTACAGCAAAACAGCGCATAATGCTCACTCATCCCTGAACAAAAAGGGGTGGTGGGTTCCGGGAAAAACGTATAAAAAGTACTTTTTTTCTTTTTCGGTTCACTTTTCTTTTGTTAAGAGCTTTGGGCGATGACGTCATTTTTACGTTCCTTTGTGCAATCTCTCTGTTCACTATTTCTTTTGGACAACTTTCTCTTTTTAACTATAAAAAATATATTCTGTTTCATTAAAGAAAGTCTTCGGTTAATTTTGCAGTGATTTATGAATGTGTAAATATTTGTAAATACGTTTGTAATTCATAGTTAAAAAATTTCAAGACTAGAAAATCAAATAGTAATTTTACGAGTAAATTAATTTCTCTTTCTCTCTCTAAATTCTATGATATAAGTTTTCGGAAAAGTATGCCTTATTTTTTGTGTGCATAAATAGGAATATTTCGTATGCAGTGAAAAAATATAACTAAGGTACAATTTGAGTATTAGCAATAATAAGGGTCAACTGAATTAGTTGCATGAGTCAGAGTATAAAAAATTAGGAAAAAAAAAAAATATTTTCATCGCGCGCGCGCGAGAAGTATTTTTAAAAATATCATTACGTGACAAAAATTACTATATGTTACGTATAATAGCCTTTTGAACAACATTCTATATTTAAAGCACAAACAGAAATAGACAGATATATTTCAAATAAAAAGGCAATTTTTTAAAAAATGTATATATATATATTGATGAATAAAAATCTAAAATAATAATAAGCAAAAAGTTTAAGACAAGAAAGAGAAAATACGGATTCGTACAAATAACTTAACAATAACAAATATAAAAAAAGAAAAGAGCAAAAACAAAGAAAAAAATCACTTAGAGAATTATAAAAATAATATTAAAACTAAAACAGAATAAAGCGGCATATGTTTTCCTGTTGCAGTTATTTTAAAAAAATTACTTACAACAGTAATAATTCGAAGTAAATTGAGAGAGCTTTAAGCATTTATATTGTATTGTACGCAAAATTCATGTCTATTTTGAAAGAAAACTGAAAAGTTGAAGGTTTAAATTATTGTATGTGTTTATTAAATTATATGGATGCCTTTTTTCTGATCTAAAACCTTTTTTCATTATTCAAGTAATTTAAAAATTCCATACTTCCAGAGACTCTCAGATTCTCCAGTGAAAAACTTTTCTACGTGATCTTTTACAATGCTAGAAATAAGTAGACGTTAGGAGGAAGGGGGAAAGGTCTGGCAAATAGAGTGGATGGGTAAAACACCTGAAACGAACTCCAACAACTTTTGTTAAGAAATCAAAGCCACATGAGGCCGCAAGTTGTTGTGATGAAACACAACCCTTTCCGACTGATCCCTTTTCAATACCACCAAACTTAAAGCACGGTCTTCTTCAGACGAAGGCCAAGTTTTGGAAGGGGGGGGGGCTAAAGATAGTTCATTCCACTTTTTCCAATTTCTGAAATCTAAGAATGCACGAAAAAACTATATTTATTTCATTATTTACAATTTGTTACAAAATTCTCGATATTCGTTTCAGTACGAAGCAAAATTAAAATTACAAAATTTTTATATTTTAACCCCAATCTGTTAAATCCAAATACAACTATTGGTATTTTTGATCCATGGTTGTTATTGAATTGATTGAAAGATTCTCATGAATTATTTTGACCGCTAGCAGTTTTATTTTCCAAAGTATATTTAACTTTTATTTACCTATATTAGTTAAATATTTAACTCATAACCCTTTACATCAGGAGTACTCAACCTTTTTTTCTGATGGGTTGCATACATATGTCAGCTATTTTACACGGGCCACATACATACATTAGTTATTTCACGCGGGCCGCAATATGAGGATAAATGGAGAAGGGGGGATTGGCTTAAGACCAAGATAACATTGGAAATTTAAAATGTGGAAAATTGATCAAAATATTATAACTCTTGTTTTGCTTTTTTTAATTATTATTTTTTTAATATTTTTTATTTTTGTCATAACACTAAATTAGAAGCCTTTAAGAAACAATACTTCACAATTTCTGCATCAGTAAACGGTTTCATATGATTACCAATATAACAAGCTTCATAGGATGTCTTTGTTACCGCTGTGATATTACCATTGACAAAGACTTTGCTACTGTTGCAAAGATTATTCAAGAATACTTATTTATCACCTCTTGAGAGAGATCTTCGAGGAAAAATGTCATTGAAAGATTACTGTTTATTGGTTTTTTCTTTAAATATAGCACTTTCGTGACAAACCAAATAGGTTGTTGATCCATGTTTGTTTTTCTCTACAAAAAAGTCACCCTCCCAATTGTCTTGAAACGACTTATTTTTTTCGAATATTTTTCGCTTGCAAGATATGAAAGATGGTTAAAAATTAGTTCCACCCATAAAATTGTCGCTACTCCACTGTTGTCTGTTATCACTAACCGTAGCCGTTCCAAATAGAAAAAGAATATCAATGAGTACCCGTACGACACCGACAGTAAAAAGAAAAATTGATTTATTTGATTTCTTGACAAAGAATTTCGCACTAAATTTTTAATACAATGTTCTTAAAAAAGTAAATTTCTCAAAGCAACGGGCTATGACCGGACTACTTAAAGAGGCTCGGTGGGCCGCAGTTTGAGTATCGCTGCTTTAAACCTTCTCTTTCACAGTTCCTTTACTCACACTACTAACATGTGAATATGCTAAATTTAATTGATTATGAAACCAATATTAGTACTAAAAGACCGAGAAGAATACTTATCGATTCTTACACTCTCTCTCTCCCCCCTCTTAACATTAATTCCAGTGCAATATTGTTAATTTATTTCACCCACAAATAGTAAATTTTTAACTTATCTAAATTTTGTTTTTTCAAACTCCTCTAACTTTCTCTGCTGGGCAAACCCCTCCTACTCTACTTAGATTCCCTGGGTAGCCAATGAGAGTCGATCTTCTGACTAGCCAAAAACCAATGAGAGAACTGCCTCTCAGCTCTCTCCCAAGCAGTTTCTTTTTAAACTTCACATCCTGCTTTTGTCGAACTATTGGATCAGCCAATCAGAATGTAGACACTCAGCCTAGAAAAGAACACCACTATCGCATCCACATCTATCACTCGATGTATGGGATTGAGGGCCGCAAGCGGGCCGTATGCTCACAGATGACATCATATTCACTCTTTCAGTTGTTTGGATCTTTACACCTCTCTCTTTTCGGTTTGTTTACAAAAATATCTGTGAGTTGCCACT
The DNA here is from genome assembly GCA_019973955.1 of Trichonephila inaurata madagascariensis. NCBI lineage: Eukaryota > Metazoa > Arthropoda > Arachnida > Araneae > Nephilidae > Trichonephila > Trichonephila inaurata. The sequence continues at coordinate 10,953 of BMAV01014170.1, read as the reverse complement.
AGCTTCAAACAAAGTTATACAAAGTATGTAACGTTCTTTCTATAGATGGCGTAATAACGCATAAGAACTTTAAATAACTGGTCAAAATGATGAAGGAATAAAAGAATATAACAACATGGAACACATTCGTAACAATCAATCAATGCATAAAACTGTTCTAAAAGTTACAAACTCTAATGGAAAGAATCCAAAATCTACATCTATTTCCTTATTGTAAGACCTATTGCTCCATTTCTTATAGGACAAGATAAAAAATTTTCAAAAAATGTCAAAAAATCCTGCAAATGATTTTCTGCATAAGCTTCACAATCATCTATAAAAACCATTTACAAAAAGTTGCTCCGACTTAGTTGCATTGGAACTATGCATTTGAATTAGTTCCAGAAAAAAAATGCATAACTGTATTGCACATTTATCAAAACCTGACTGATACTGGGAGCACGCCCAAAGAATTTTAAATAGAGAATTCTTCTTAGATATCATTCGTAAAGAGTTTTCTAGAATATATTTATGTTCGCGTTTTCACAGCTTTTAAATTCTTATTCCATTCTAAAATTGTAGGAAAAAAATTAAAATAAGAATCGTGTTCTGATTTTTCGTTTGTTTGTTAAATAAAATATGAATTCGAATTGTTATGTAAATGCATATTCATTACAAGACAGAAAAAGGGATTTTCATTTGTAAACATCAAATTTGAATAAATTGACCATAAATTTTCAGTGAATTAGAATTGTTTTCATGTAGAAAAAGAAGAATTTAAAAAGAGTAGCATCAAAAAGTTGTTTTTTATTCTTGTTTGCTTTGGCAACGTCGCTTAGCAAAAGATTTAAGGGGAATCACAGTCCACAAATTGCCATTTAAGTAAATGACAATCACAGAATCAGACGGAAAAAAGTCCCTTTTTTTGTTTAAATATTGAAAGTCGACTAAATATAAAATATAAAAGAAAAGGGTTTTATCAAAAAGGATGTAGTGTAAGATACAAGCAGTATATTTCCTTCGAAAATATATCTTTTTTAAATAAATAAATAAAAAAGCATGATTTGAAAGTTTTTTTTCATTATTGAAAAAATAAGTAAATCAAATATTTTTATTAACTTCTTTTTATACTTTACTTATACTGTTATAGAAGACGTTTTTTTTTCTTTAAAACTTATTGGTTTTCCACATAAAGTTCCATTTCTTCAGCAGCGGATTTTCCTTTTACTGAAAAGAATTAAGTCATAAGCAAATTTCTTCCATATATCGTTTACAAGACCTTCAATATACGCGCACGCGCGCGTTTATAGCTTTTTAAACTTCCAAGTAATAATGTACGACAATACTATCTAGTGCAATTTTAAATTTAAGATTTTCAGATTTAGAAGGGAAGTGGATTTTTTTATGTAAACAACACCAAGTGAGAGTGAGTGTATACATTAACGTTGCACTGGAAAGCTGCTTGAGGGCTATTGGTGATGGACCTCATCATTTCGATTCATGGTCAAGTGACGAGGATGACACCTGAGCTGGCACCCCTTCTCTTAATTACCACACCAACGGGTAGATGTTTGAGATTTGATTGATATAACGTGTACCGTCTCCTCTACACGGCGGGTCATCAGAGGTACTAGGCATGAACTTATGACAAGCCAGCTACGAGTTCATGACCTTGTACACTAGGCTACCGCGGCCACAATGGTGGCAAAAAGTCCTGAACACACTCATTTTTTTTGTCTAATTTTTGAGTTTGACATAATTTTTTAACCACTAATGCTCTGAAATTGGTTGAAGTAATGGAATATTTAATTGGTTTAAAAAATCAGTTTTTGCACTACAATGACACTGTGCTTGTCTTATTATTGCTTTTCTAAAATATCTATAAAACTATTTATCTTACATAAATTCTATAAACAGATTTGAAATCAGCATGAAACCAATAATAATAGTTAAAATAGAGCGATAGTTACAATACGAAAAATTAAACGCTAAAATCGGGTAAAAAAAATGAGTGTGTTCAGGAATTTTTGTCACCACTATAGAAATAGAGAATAGAAAAAAAAAAATCTCTATCAAGATTAAAATGATGAGACAGTGAATTTCATGTAATTAAATATAATATGTACTTTTGAGGGATAATAGCCTTTGTCGCTTCATATCCCACAAAAAATAATAACTGTAACTGTAATTATGTACTTTTGAAGTGAGGGGGTTTGAGTATTATTAAAGTAAAAAAGAAGTTATTATTATTCAAAACTAAATTTTGGTTTTCAGACGTCATTTTCTTTGAAAGTGTAAAATTTTCAATAACAGTTTATGTTCCTTTTAAGCAGCAGGTGACAGTATACTGCATGGGAAACCATAATCATTGGTTATAGTTGTTGAGTCATGGTTCGAGTTCTGTTGGCACTAAAGCCCCACCCCCCCTCCTTTGCGTGCTAGTTTGATATCACGGGGCATGACGCCTAGCGCTGCATGGCGCGATAAAGGAATCACGCCAAGCAAAGCTTGTTGTCGCTGGAATGGAATCCAAGATGGCGGCCTAGTGGTATCAGATCGTCAGGAAGATAATTTTTAAAAAATTGTTTTGAAATACATTGAAATATATTTCAAAAAAAGAATATGAGACTAACCAAGATCAATCAATAAATAATGAATAACAATATAATATAACAAAATGTTACATATAATAATAATAATATGCAGTATATAATAACAATCTCTTATAATATAATTTAATAGTAATTATATATAATATTCAAATAGTACGATTTATAATAATAATCATTACATATAATAATAATCATATAATATAATTTAACAGTAATTATAAAAAAAGAATAAAATCATCGTATTGTAAAATAAAAGTAATTCATAAGAATACTCATGTAACGTAAAAATTATAAATAAATAACATAATATGTAATAATATTTATAAATAAATATAATAAAAAACTATTATAAATAATGAATATTATATGATTATTGCCTAAAATAATAATTGTATTTTCATACTATATTATTAATAAAATAATTACAATGAATATCAATTAAAAAGTACTGAAAACTTGCAATATTCCAAAAGCTGAAAAAATATCAAGGTAACCACATTGTAATGTTATCACTCATCTTGGCGAACATAAATAACAACTTGGCGCGTGCCTCGTGATATCAAACTAAAGCGTTAAATTTGTAAATGCTCAAACGTGCTCACGTGGGTGTGGTGTGGAAGTTAGGAGAGGGGAATGCCAGCTCAGGTGTCGTCCTCATCACTTGAATGAGATAAAAGAATCAGGAGGTCTACCGCTAAAAGCTCCATCTTTGAGTCTAACGAAATATTTAAAATTCAAATAATATCAAATTAATATACGTATGATTAATCAAAGGCATTTGTAGAACAAAATGTTGACTTCTAGGCTTAAAAGTGGCCAAAAGCACGATGTGAAAGTTCTATATTGAAGGTTTGATCCTCATAATTTAACCGAAGTATAAAATGACAAAGGAAACCCTAATATTTTATTAGATTGTGCTTGCGAGATATAATTAATATACAATTTGAAAGGTTATTTTCAAATAAATAAATTCACAGCTTTAAATCAAACTTATGGAATTAAATTCTGTTTACTGAAGTCTACTTTCTTAATCAGATGAAGCACAATTTAAATATTTTAAATAAATAATTCAAAATTAAAATATATTTAAATGTGAAGTGAAGAAAAATAAATTACTTTTTTTTTAAATAACAAATAAATACTTTCATGCAAAATAAAAAATATGTAACACAACGAAAATATGAATAAGTTAAAGTTATTGAAGCATATATTTTCTAAGATGAAGCATTTCATAAAAACAAAATGAACTTCTTAAAAAAATTAGCCCACCATTTTATGCTTAAGTAAAGATTATGTAGCACACTTTGATAATTATAATATTTTTTTTTTACGAATATGGCACTAAGAAACTAACACATGCACGTAAACTTTTTTTTTTAAAAAAATATTTCAGCTTGTATAAAGTACAATGAAAAACAAAGAGCTATAATGAAACTGTCGTTACAGTATTCCGTAAATATGAACCCTTTTAAAAATATTTCCTTATTCAATTCACCGAAAACTTAAGTTACTTTTTCTCGTGAATCCATGTTCTATTACACAAATAGACGAATACGTATTTTACAGCCATATAAAAATTCTGTCTTCTAAATAAATAAGACTAAAGTAATAGAATGTAAAATAGGTATTGTGTGTGGTACTTCTCTTTAATATTTTCTCACGAATTTTTTTAAGAACAGATATTAGATTCGAGCGTTTTTTTAGGTCTTCATCATTATTAGAAGCCATTTTATTTGAGCTCTCTTCTGTTGATATAATTGTTCCATTTTTTGAAAAAAGCAGTCAATATTCCGAAGAAAGATCAATAAGGAATGATGAACGACTTCTTAAAATGATGAAAAAAAAATTTCCCCCTTCATGAAAATCAATCATATTTTTAAGATAATGTAAAATTGAGTTAAAATAAAACTGCTTACAAATAAATATAAAAAGCGATACAAATATTCTTAGCGCTCTCATTGCATGAACTAAATTAAACTTTTTTAGAGTTAAAAAAGACTGCATTTAAAACTCAGAAAAAAATTATAAATAACAAATTTAGGATACTATAAAAAAATATCAATAAAAATAAAAATTACCTTAAAATCCGGCGTATAAAGCGCACCCATACTCTCAAGCTACATTTTTTAATTTTTAGGCATATTCGCCGTATAACGCACACCCTCTTTTTTACAAAGGAACCTGAAACGTATGTGTGCAATGCTCTTATGTTTTTAAGACATTTATTCGAAGTATTATCTCAGACTTTTGAAAAAAATATAGTATACTTCTAGAACAACCCTTTAAATTCATTAGATATGTCATTTCTTTTAAATAAACAGTATTTCGATGTATATAGAAGTCTAAATTTTTTTAATGCTCATCTGTTTTTTTTTTTAATTTTTGAAGCTATCAATTTTATACTCGGCGTATAACACGCACCCGTAAATTTTGATCATATTTTTTGTGTTCAAAGTGCGCGTTATACGCCGGATTTCACGGTACTTTCAAAAAATGACATTTGAAAGCGACAATTAAGAATTTCTTAATTGCTCACTAATAATACTAAATTTAACAGCCTTTTTTTCTAACACATCATTATTCTATGGGGTTTAGTAAGTTAAAATATTTTAATAAAGTCAAATAGACTCAAGGACAAAAAAAAAAAAAAAAAATAGCGCACCAAGAAATAATTACGGGATCGTAACGAAACTTGGCATGAAGGTACCTGTTGGGAAGATATGCAAATAATTAGAAATGCAGCGTGATTGCGCATTACGTATAGCCGGTGGAGGGTGTTTAACGTCGTTCTCCGTGGAGAATAAAACAGGTAACCAAAGCTTGTTTGAGTGTGCTGAATCGTTTACAAAGCAAGAACTGAGATAGACATGCCATTACGCCATTTTCGAAGACAATATGAGCAGCTGGCGCAGTTTGAGAGGAAGAGAATCACCGGCATGATGGGAGCTGGGTGGTCAGCTAGGCGAGTAGCTCGTCAATTAGGCCGCTCTGGTTGTGTTATGAGGAGGTTTTAGGACCAGTGGATCCGAGAGAAGTCAGTTACACGAAGACCAGGCTCAGGATGCTCTCGATAGACCAGTCGTCGAGAAGACCACCACATCGTAAGAAATGCACGTGTACAGCCAACTGCTTCATCGGCTGCCATCCAGGCACAAGTAGCACCTTCACTAGGGGCCTCTGTGTCTTCTCGAACCATACAAAGGCGTCTGGCTGAAGGAAATTTGGGATCGCGGCTCCCATTACGTGAGTTGCCCTTGACGCCCACCCATAAACAGTGGCGTCCTCCGTTTGGAGTGGTGCCGCGCACGAGGAAACTGGACTGCAGTGGAATGGAACCAGGTCGTCTTTTGCAACGAATCCAGATTCAATCTCAGCAGTGAGGACAATCGTGTTCGTGTGTGGAGACCCTGTGGTGAACGCCTCAATCCTGCCTTTGCTATACAGCGACACACCACTCCCACAGCTGATGTGATGGTATGGGATGCTATTGCCTACAATACACGGTCAACCCTAGTATTGATCCGTAGCACCATGACAGCCTAGAGGTATGTCCAAAACATCCTGCAACCACATGTGTTACCACTCGTGCAACAGTTCACAGGAACAATTTTTCAACAAAATAATACTCGACCTCACACGGCAGGGGTGTCACAAGACTGTCTCCACACTGTTACTACCCTTCTTCGGCCTGTCCAATCCCCAGATTCGTCTCCAATAGAGCATATCTGGGATCATTTGGGACGGCGAGTTGGGCCTTTCACCAGTTTGAACGAACTAGAAGCAAGGTTACAGCAAATATGGAACGAAATGTCTCAAGACATCATACAGAATTTGTATGCCTCAATGCCCGATCGTATCGCATCGTGCATTTGCCCTATAGAGGGGGTTCAACAGGGTATTAAATCCTCCGTTTATTTGCCTTTTTTTTCTGAAATAAATGATCCCTTTTCTTTAATTTTCTAATCATTTACTTATATCAAAGTAGTCATTACGTATGTAAAATTTCGTTTCATTTTGACGAATCCTTCTCGGTGCGCTAATTTTTTTTGTCCATGAGTGTATATACATATATTCGAATTTTATTCAATATGTTGCGTTTTCATAATAATGCATTTTATTCATTCAAGTTGGTTCAATTTATTAAAAAAATATTTCCGGTAAGAAAAGTATTAACTTAAAAAGTAAAGCCTTAATATCTAATTAGAAAATTAAATCACGACACTAATGATACCTTTCGGCGGAATTAATAACTTTTTAGAAATTGATAAATTTTCCCAGATTTAGTAATGAATAAAACTCATTATAATTGAAAATTGCAAATTAGTGAAAAGTTAGTAAGAAAAATAGAAAATTGAAGAAATAGTTAAGAGAGCTCTTATAAAAGTTTCGATAACGGTTACACGCGCACCTTGAATATTTTAGAGTAAGTATTAAAACAGTCTTATCTTAGTTATACGGATGAACCACGAAATTTTTTTTTAAATATTTGAAACTTTTTACTGGAAGAAATCTTTTTAAAAATAAATATTTAATATAAAGCATGCCAGTGGATTAAAAGCGTTGAATAAATTCAGGGAACAAATTAAAAGTTTGGCTCTCTTATCCATTCAAAGCGGAAATATGGATATTTCAATTTTATGTATACAATTAAAAATTTCATTTTAATTTATAACATTTTTCAGGAACTGAAAAATACGGGTACTAAAATAATGAAATTCTATTTTCTTTAATTATTTCTTCCAACAATATTTTGGTAGCCAACAATAGTCTCGTGGTTGGCGCGTCATGAGAGTTCGAGTCTTGTGCTGCTGAAGACCCGCTGTGCAGAGGGGCTGCTGCACGTTTATCTGTCGAGGCTCAAACGTCCTCCCGTTGGTGTTGTATGGAAGTATGGAGAGGGGGTCTTTGTCCTTTGACCTAGGTTCAAAATTATGTTGGTCCGTCGATTATAGCCTTCATAAAGCTTTACAGTGTGAACTTAAAAATACTATGTCACGCACCTTACAATATTTTGTTTAATAAGAAAATTCGAAATTAAAAAAAAGAAATTAATAAATTATAGTTAATAATTAACAATAATAATAAAAAAACAGTTGAAAAACTATACCTTTAATTCTAAAGTTTAAAAGTCTGAAAAATTTATAAAATGAAAGTTAAAAATATCCAAATATGTTTACTATTGAAGCCCAGTGGTTGAGTAGTAGCGTATCGTGCTTACACGCCACAGGTCCGGGGTTTAATCCCCGGACTGGGCAAGGTAAACTCAGCCTTTCATCCCTCCAGTGGGTCGATAAATGAGTACCAAGCTTACTTGGGAACTAAACACTGAGGGTTTTGTGTCAGACAGACCACCTGACTGGAATATCTGCTCATGGACCTCAGAGCCCATTGTCACGAAAATTTAGATGGGCACAGTAGGCCTTGGCCCTCATGGGCTGTTGCGCCACTGAGTTTAGCTTTTTATTCACTATTGGATGTAGAAAAAAAATGATCAGTTTCCTATAGAACAGTGTTTTTCAAACTGTGGGGCGTGCCAACTCTGCGAGGAGGGCGCGAGCATATTGAAAAATCGAAAACAAAAAAGATTATTTAAAAAATATATCGATTTACTAATATTAAACAAAATAATAATAAAAAATAAAATTAACATTTATACTCTGATATAATACACTTATAAATGTATCA
>BMAV01014168.1:2615711-2650827 GCA_019973955.1 Trichonephila inaurata madagascariensis | reverse complement strand
TCTTTTGATTTGACGAATTGGGTCGACGGAATAATACGTAAGTAACAAGCTCGCAAATGAAAAACAAAAATTTGACTTTAAATGATTTTCAAACATTTCGCTGAGGTATATGTCTCTTTTAAAGAATAAAAAATAAGCAAATCTAGTGTTTTATTCATTGAATAAACTGGGTGAAGTTGAATCAAATTGGGGATAAAACTAGTCTTTCTAAAAATTAACTATCATTTTAATTGAATTTATAATATGTACGATTGTACATATACTAATGCATTGATAAAAAAATTGAGAAACATTTAATACGATTTTTGCCACAATTAATAAAATGCATTCATTTTCTTCATTAAATATATTATAGTAATATTAGTCATATCAACAGTGGCATATATACAGATTGTTTTCATAGAAGGAGAGAGATTGTTTTGTTATTTTTTAAAAAAACGTAGTTGAAAGCTCAGAGATTGTCACGAAGATTCTTGGCTGGTAGCTATGCAACGGTTGAATAAAGCAATGAGAATTTATTGAAAGCAAGACGAACTAAACTCCAGCTTACATACGATACAGTGGTGACATCTAGAATATTCTAGAAGTACTTAAACTAACATACGCTGCAACTCTCTGTAAAAGTCCAGAGAGTCAATTTAAAAAACAGGCGAGTAGCAATCGGTAGGTTTTGAACCTGACACCAACCGTTCCACTAGCGGCGGCTTCACCACTGGACCGCTCTTTCGGTGAAAAGTTTGCGATGCATGGCATTCCTCCTTAAAATACCATTGCCTCGAAGTTAGTCTATAGTTCCTTTACGTTCCGCGTCCTAGATCTCGTCTATAAGGTACAATTTCTCCAGGAGTATCTCTCTTATCCGTCCTAACATTGTATGAAGCACCAGCTGGAGAATTACTTGGGAATTTTTCGGTGTCATTTGTTAGAATACGTTCCTGTGGTGCTTCTGGAGTATAATACTTTTTCATACGTAGAACATGCACAACCTGTGTAAATTTCCGTCTTCGGGGCGAGGGTTCTAATTCTTCAACTTCATATGTAACGTCGGATAGTTTTCTTACAACTCGGTAAGGACCGAAGTAACGCTTTAACAGCTTTTCAGACAAACCAACTTTCCTAACAGACGTAAAAACCCAAACTAGTTCGCCAGGTCGGTATGATACACTCCGGTGTCGGACATCATATCTGGTTTTTTCTCTGTGCTGTGCTTCTAATGTTCTGATTCTGGCAAGCTGTCTGGATTCTTCCGCTCGAGTTATGAGTCGACTCGCATAGTCATCTTCTGATCCGTCAGCGATGTATGGAAATACAGTGTCAAAAGTGGTTTCGGCTTCTCTACCATGGAGAATGTAAAAAGGAGTGTAACCCGTTGCTTCGCAGTATTGTAAGCAAAAGTGACAAAAGGAAGAATTTCATCCCAGTTTGTTTGCTCCACGTCGACGTACATTGAAAGCATATCTGCCAAAGTTTTGTTAAACCTCTCGGTTAATCCATTCGTCTATGGATGATATCCAGTCGTGCTACATAATTCACCAAGTTCTGTCACCAGCTTCGACTCGAAGACTTTGCCACGATCGGGCGCTCCATGTTTCAACACAATTTCTTCGGTAATGAATTCAGCTTCGGCAGTTGGTAGAGCTTTTGTGACCGCGAAACGAGATAATCCAGTTATTTCCTTTCGTTGATCTATGCCAACGCGTTGGAAAGGCACCGAGGCTGGAGGAAGACCAGGTGGTTTCTGAGGAACTGATTTCCCCCTTTGACACTCTCGGCAATGCATAACGTAGCGACGTACACTCCTATACAGTCCTGGTCAAAAGAAGCGCTTCCGAATTCTATCGTACGTTTTTGCGAAGCCTAGATGTCCGGCAGTTGAAGCGTCATGAAAATGCTGTAGAATTTCAAGACGGAGATGCTTTGGGATTATTGGCAGCCATTTTCTTCCATTTGGATCGAAGTTCTTCTTGCAAAGTATTCCGTCTATGAGATTAAGAGGGTAGGTTCAGAATTTCGACCCAAAAACTCATTTTTCACTTTTCCCATTTTTATAAAATATGAACTTTTACGCTTCTAATGATGTAAACATTATCATTCTACGTGCAGTGGAAGTATTTTTAATAATTTTTTTAAAATGTTTTACCTCCTGTCAGAGTCCACCTGCCACGCCCATTCATATGTAAACAAACTTTTTTTCTGCATTGTAAGCCCCCAATTTCACTATTTTTTTTCATTATTATTTAAAATACTTTGAACGGCAACGTCTAGTAGAAGAAATGAAGCGAAGCAAATGCTTGTTTACTATTTGAAACGTGCTGTTTGCATTGAACTTTGAAAGTATTTTGGCTATTTGTCAAGCTTTGGATGATCTGGTGGATTCTAATGTAAATTTACTTCTCTTGTCGGATAGTCTTTCTGTCCTTTCTGCACTTCAAAATTACTCGATCAAATCCCATAAGGTAATTCATAGACTCGCTAGTAAAATTTACATGCTATCTAACTACATTAATCAGTTAATTCTGCTTTGGATTCCGGGACATTCAAAAATTAATTGGAATGAGCAAGCGGATAATCTCGCAAGATCGGTCACGGAGTCTAATGTTTATATTGACTGGATTGCCTCAGAAGACATTCATAAAAATATATATCGAAATAGAATTCAAAAAATAAATGAAAAATACTACTTGAGCAAATATTTTGAAAAATTGGGAAATATTCCGACCATTGATATTATTTCAAAGTGGACAGAGAATCGAAGAGAAGAAATTTTAAGCACTCGAATCTTCAGTAAAATGATTATCAGTCCAGGCCTTCTACATAAATTTAACTTACAGGATAATGCAACGTGTACCACATGTAATTGTATTAATGATTTGGACCACATCATACTAAACTGTAGCAGATATACTAGACATCGAAACAACCTCTGGTCTATTCTTCATATTGATCCACATTCCACTATCACGTTTAGAGATGTTTTGGAAAAAGCAATGAATAACAAATCAACTTTCAGAATCTTTTTAAAGGGAATGAAATATTTTAGTATTTACTAATCTATTAAGCTTTTTCATACTTTTTCTTCCTTTTTGAGGGATCATAGCCTGTGTTGCTCTATATCCCCTTCAACCTTTCAATCAATCAATCAATCAATCTTTGAAAGTATTTAAGTAGTTTTTCTGCTAGCTACATTTACTAAGATTTTAAAATTTGTAATATATTTCCTGGTAATTTTTGCTTTTTAAACATTTTTTTCATATAATGCCACGTTTTAAAAATAGAATTTTTAAGAAAAGAACAGTTTGTTTGCACTCACAGTCGAAGGTAAGTGAATAATCCATTAACAATTAGAATGTTTCTGCTTCAGCCAAGAGGCTAAAATCCTGTATGGATTACAGCAATTTTCTTGAAGAAAACGGAAATATAAATGAAATTATAAATAGTACTTTATTGTCTAAAGCTATAAAAATATCTGTTGTATGTAAAAAATGCAAAAATAATTGTATTTCAATTATTTTTTTAAAGAAAAGTTCAAGGCTTGGCCACAGAATTTGTGAAACTTGTGGATTCAGCCAACCATTTCTAAACACTGATATATATGGTTTCATGTAGTGGAAAAGAGTCTAAGTATTGTGAAAATACCAAAAGCTTTCATATGTAATGAGATGTATTGGTAAAAAGTAAGTCTTCTGCTAAAGTTTTGTGTGGAGTTATGAATTTACCAACTCCATCGCAAAGATTTAATAAAAAATTATCAGGGTTAGATACAGCTGTAGAGACTATGGCTACGGTGAGTATGCAAATTGCACCTAAAGAAGTCAAAGATGTCAGCGGACATTCTGATATACCAGTTGCTATTGATGGTACTTGGCAAAAGCATGGGCATACGTCTTTGAATGGTGCTGTCATTGCAACAAGTGTTTATACCGGCAAAGTGCTTGATGCTTCAATTTTATCAAGATTTTGTAAGTGCCCAAACAAAATGCATAATGAGAACTGTAAAGCTAATCATTTTGGAAATAGTGGAAGTATGGAAGTTTCAGGAACCATCGAAATCTTCCAACGCTCTGAAAGTTTGCATGGTTTGCGATACACCAAATTTTTGGGAGATGGTTACTCCAGAGCATATAAAGCAGTTAACGAGATGCAGCCGTATGGAGATACAGGTATTGAAAAACTGGAATGTTGGCTATGTCGAGAAACGGATGGGGACTTTACTTCGAGCTTTAAAACTAAAAATGAAAGGCAAGAAATTAAGTGACAAAAAACATTGGATGATCACGGTAGACTTACAGACGCTGAAATTGATAAACTACAGCGTTATTATGGATTGGCTATCAGGAACAATGCCGATAATATTAATTCAAAGAAGCAAGCCATTTGGGCTACATATTTTCATAAAGCATCTACAGATGCATATCCACAACATGGTCTGTGCCCAACAAACGAAGATACCTGGTGTGAACATAACCGAGCAATTACAATAGGCGAAGTATATAAACACCAGAACATCTTGCCATCAGAAGTGTACATTTGTATCAAAAATGTGTACAGGGTATTTGTATCAAATACCCAGCTCAAATTGTATCAAAAATGTGTCAACTCCTAACCTCCTTGCAAAATGCTTACATGGTAAGACACAAAACTGTAACGAAAGTGTAAATTGCATAGTATGGTCACAGATACCGAAAAACATTTTTGTGCAATTAAACACATTAAAAACTGGAATACTGGAAGCTATTGCCAACTGCAATCAAGGTAATATCACTAAACGTCATGTTCTTGCAACATTAAGTATATTTCCAGGTTTTTACACAGCTCGAGCAATCAAAGCAGCTGATCGGGAGAGACTACGAAAAGCAAAGTATGACATTTTACAAAATTCTAAAGAAGCAATGGTAGAAAAAAAGGCATAAGAAATGTATATTAGAGGATACCTTAGCAGAAGAAAGAAAAAACCCAAGCTGTGGAGCTGGTATGCATTAATTACAAGTAAGTTTTTTACTAAAATCCATTTTTCTCAAAACTAACTTTTTTACTATATAAGGAACATTTTTTCCTAAACTACTGCATTTAACAGCTGTGTAAGCTAAGTAACATTAAGCTAACAGCTTAACATTAGCTTTAACAGCTAAGTAATTATTAACTTTGCATATAGTTAATAATTACACTCTAATACATACTTTAATCAAGGGATTTTTTAAAAAAAATATTCTGACTTAATTTATAGCATTAAACATAATGAAATTTCACTGTTTTTGAAAAAAAAATCAGGTATGTGCAAAAAAAATTTTTTTTTAATAACTAGACATCCTATCCATAAAAGCTCTGATTAAAGTATGTATTATGGTTCAAAAAATATTCACTTTTTCTTTCCCTTTTTGTATCTGGACTAAGACGGTGCCAAGACCGTAACCGCTTGCATCTGCATGTAGCTCTGTGGGGGCATTTTCATCAAATAGTCCTAGGACCGGTTCGGACGTGAGGGCTGTCTTCAATTTCTCAAAGGATTCCTGTTGATCTGATCCCCATGTCAGTTTGGAATCATTTTTTAGAAGTTCTTGGAGAGGTTGAACCTTCTGACAAAAATCCTTAATAGATCGCTGGTAGTAGGAGCATAATCCTAAGAAACTTCTGACGTAACGTATGTTCTTAGGAGCTGAAAAGTTTTGAACTGCTCTAACTTTTCCTGGATCGGGCATTATACCCTCTCCGGACACGAGATGCCCCAAGATCTTGATTTTCCGGCTACCAAACACGCACTTCTTAGGATTTAGAACAAGACCAGCATCTTGGATGCATTTTAGTACGCTCCGTAAGCGTTGAAGATGGTCGTCGAAGGTCTGAGAAAATACAATGATGTCATCAAGGTAGCAGAGGCACATTGTCCATTTTAGGTGGTGTAAAAGACTGTCCATCATCCGCTTGAATGTGGCCGGAGCGTTGCACAGCCCGAAAGGCATAACTTTGAATTCGTATAAATCCTCAGGTGTGATGAACGCAGTTTTTTCTCGATCTGCTTCGTCAACTTCAATTTGCCAATATCCTGATGACAGATCCATGGATGAGAAGAATTTTGATCCTTGCAGGCTATCAAGTGTATCGTCTATACGAGGGAGAGGGTACACATCCTTCTTAGTAATTCTATTGAGCCGTCTGTAGTCCACACAAAAGCGCCAGGTGTTGTCTTTCTTGCGTACTAAGATGACAGGAGATGACCATGGACTCTCCGAAGGCTGTATGATTCCCTTGTCTAACATTTTCTCTACTTCATCGGGAATTATACGACGTTCTGCTGGGGACACACGATACGCTTTCTGTTTTACAGGTAAATTGTAACCTGTATTAATACAATGCTTCACACGGTAATTTGGGCAGTAACATTTTTGCTCTCCTTAAATGCTTCTGAATACTCCTGCAGCACGTCTACTAACATTAGTTTTTGATTGGCATCAAGGTCAGGTGAAATCATCATTAGAAATTCAAAAGACTGCTTGGTTTCGGAAATTTCTGTAGGGACTCTTGAGGTTTCAGAAATTGTATCGATGCAATCGGGACAGAATGGTTCTGCAAAAGCAACACACATGCCTTGAGGAATGACCTTTTCTTGTGATTTTCCGTTGACGACCCACATTTCTGTTTTGCTACGCCTTAATGTGACAAGCATTGAAGGCATAAAAACTTCCTTCTTAAGAGCCAACAGTTTGGAACCCTCGACAATTACATTTCCAGAGTCTTCTCTACAGCGATTCAATACTGGGATTTTCTTTATCGAGTATGCTGGTAGTCTACAATCTTTCATGACACACAGGCGCGTAAAGGTTTAAAAACAATCTCCTCTGAAGTGACTTCCACGTCGTCAAGAGTAAGCTCAGATCGTCCACAGTCTATAAAAGCTCCCGAGGCTTTCAAAAATTTCCATCCCAAGATAATGTCATGGCTGCAGTCAGGTAAAACTATGAACTCAAACGGAAGAGAATTCGACCACTTATTCCAATTTGGAGGGTACATATCCCTTTCGGCTGTACATAATTTCCATTGGCGACTTTAAGGACAGTGTGGTTATGAGCGGGAAACATCACTTTTTTAAGATATCGGCGAAATTTCTCAGATACCACCGATGAAGAAGCGCCAGAGTCCACAAGAGATTTTACTGCTAAACCGTCAACTCTAACGTCTAGGTGATTCCTACTTATTTTTGCGGCAGCCGGAGGATTTGAAAAACCAGCGGCCTCACCTCCAAGGAAGGTTGCCTCACTTAGTTTTCCTCGTCTCGGCGGATGGGAGATCGGCTGGGACTACGTCGGATATAGGGAGAAGGTGATCTATAGCGGCGTACTGGTGATCTTCCCCTGCTTGGAATAGGTGATGGTATTCTAATCGCTAGTCGGCTGCATTCGTCAGGGGACAAGTTAGGGGATGGTGGCTGACTGTTGGTTGCTTGGCGGCTTCTGTATGCATCGAAAATAGCTCGTCGTTCACGGCAGTAATGAACCACGTGGCCTGGTCTCCCACAATGAAAGCAAACAGGTCTATAATCTTCAGTTCTCCACACATCGGTCTGCCTAGGGACAGGTAAAGGTTCGATAGGGCGTCTTGGTTGGCGTACAACAGTTGCATACTTCCTGGGTCTTCTTGGTGGTTCATTTCTTCTATTTACTGCTACAGACCTAGAAGAGATTACAGGACATAGTGCTTGCTGCACTTCTTCCCTTATGACCGTCGAGGGATGGGGATTCTAGCTGGGTATTCTGCTGCGCTGGTGCTAACATCCTTTGAACTTCCTCCCTCACAATGTGTCTAATGAGGGTTACCAAACCTTCATGTTCCCCTATGGATGCTACAGGAACAACATTTGATAATCTTGTGAACCGGTGCTTAGCTATACGTCTTTGATTCATTTCTTCAATGCGTTGACACTCCTTGATGAAATCTGAGGTACAGCTAATGTCCTGAACAAGTAAAAACTACTGGTATACGTCTTCTGCGACGCCTTTCATAAGATGAGAAACCTTCTCATTTTCGGTCATCTTTGAATTGACCTTATTTCAGAGTACTAGCACACTTTGAATATAGGACTGCGTGTTCTCACCCGTTTTCTGCGCTCGGTTCTTGAGCTCACTTTCAGCTTGTTTTATGAATAATTCCGTCGAGCCAAATGCAATCTTTAGCTGATCTTGAAATTTTTCCCAGGAACTAAGGTCTTCTTCTTTATTCTCGTACCACAGCCTGGTGGTACCCTTTAAAAAGAAATAGGCGTTTGCAAGGCACAAGTGTCATCTCATCGGTTAAATTTTGCGATTCGTTCGTATTCCTTAAGCCATCTTGACGGATCGTCACCTGCCTCGCCATGAAAAATTGATGGTGCTCTGACTGGCTGAACCAAAGGGAATATCGGGAATGTTTGACATTCAGAGTCTTGCGACATGTCTTTTGGAGATGTACCCCTTGTAGGTGAAACCAAGAGTCCAAGTTCAGGTGAAAGACCTTGTAAGCGACGGCTTCGCCTACACTCTGCCACCGTGGACCCCGCGCCTCCACCAATAATGTCACGAAGATTCTTGGAGTAGAGCAGGTAGCTATGCAACGGTTGAATGAGAATTTATTGAAAGCAAGACGAACTGAACTCCGGCTTACATACGATACAGTGGTGACATCTAGAATATTCTAGAAGTACTTAAACTAACATACGCTGCAACTCTCTGTAAAATTTCAGAGAGTCAATTTAAAAAACAGGCGAGTAGCAATCGGTAGGTTTTGAACCTGAGACCAACCGTTCCACTAGCGGCGGCTTTACCACTGGACCGCTCTTTCGGTGAAATGTTTGCGAAACATGGCAATATTTATTCTAAAAATTAAAAATATTTGGTATATTGGAGGGGGTTTAAATCCCCAAACCTCACCCTTGTGTACTCCACTCGCATCATCAAGTTACTTTTATATATTTTCACATATTCAGGGGAGGGGGTCAAAAATTGTATACACACTTCAACACTGGGTAATATATTAATCCCAAAAGTTTTAGTTTGCATTGGCTATAGGGTTAAGTTGTAAGAGTTGTTACTAACAGTTGGCATTAGTGTTTCGACGTGTTCAACAATAGTTCAGTGACAGATGACGCTAGTGTTTGGGTAGAGAAAGTGAGACCATGACGAATGCGTCTGATTTTCGAGCAGCGAAAAAGTATTTTGAAATGGTATTGTGGAAGTTCGAGAAACGCAACAATATTGGCAGCAACCATATGGAAAGGAAGCACCAATATGCTCGCTTTCGCGATAAAATTGAAACTGATGGAACAATAAAGGATATGCGTAAGGAACGATCAGGCCGACCACGCACATCTGTTGGAGTGTTCGATTTATTCACGCGGTCATCACAAAGACCACGTGAAATAGGCGTAGGTGAGGTGGACCAGGGGGGGATCCACACGCCCTTTTTTCTAAAGAAGTGCCGGCAAACTGTTTTGACTTGTAATTATTGGGGAAATAATGAAACTAAATATTAACAACTCGAAACTGTTAATTTACTACGGAAAAATACTTTTTGCACTGTATAGTTATAAATGTTTTATTTATACGTGCAATTCAAATTAAAGTGACTTTAGTGAGACTTCCGTTATTGCAGATTGTTGGTGACAAAAAACTTATATTAGGACTGTAAGATGTTACTTTTAGTAGAACGCATGCATAGAGTAGAGTCATCTGCCACAAGCGGTTTCTAAACATTTTGCTATGGCTCACTTTTGATAAAAGGATTTGTGACAGTGTTCTGCATATCACTGTTCCAGAACATAAAGCTCAGACAGCTTTGTTGCCTTTACTAATATTACCATGTTTCTAGATTCACCATGTTTGAAATACTCAGTTGCACTTTTTGTTCTTTTGCTGAACTAGCCATGTTAAATAGCATTTAAAAATCGTAAATATAACACAAATAAACTTTAAAAAACAAGTTGTGTCTATGCTACGCGTAGACAAATTTTGAATAATAAGCAACTGTAAGTCTGCTACGTAACTAAGGCGAGACAATAACAAACGAGTGTGCACTCGCGTTTGTTCGTCTTCATAGTGAACTTTGTTATTTCGAATTAAGATACAAACCATTTTGATCCTGGCTTGCCCAAAATATTTTGTTACGTGCTATTGATGGCACGCGTGCCACTGGTTCACCACCTCTGACCTAGACAGAAGAACTCAGTTTTGTGAATGGTACATCGCGCAGGTTGAAAATAATGCAAATTTTGTTCCCCAAATGATGTGGTCTCTTTTACTTATGGGGTTACATAAGAACGTGGTGGTGTACACCAGAGAAACTGAGCTATGAAATTGAAATGGCTGGTCACGCAATTCCTGTAGCTACTCTGAGAGATGCCACCAAAAATGTTTGGAGGCTACAGTTTGAACACTTATTGTAACTTTGTCCATTTTATTTTCTGTATTACTTATGATAATATATACGATTTTCTTTGTCAAAGTGTGTATACATTCTTTTAATCATCCTTGTATATATTATACAGAAAAAAGTTTTCCATTTTAAAATTTTTCTGTCACTAGTATTTTTTTTTTCTTTTGCTAAATAGATGCAGTCTACAAATATTTTTAAAAACATTTGGAAGTATTAAAAAGTTTAAGAAGTTTATTTTAAAAAATTTTTTCTGAAGAGTATTACTAAAATTACTTACAATTAAGAACTTAGATGCATATACATATTGACGGATTTAAACATCTGACATGGTAAACCTCTCGCTAAAAACGCTTCTTTCCTATTCGCTATTGAATTAATAATAAATAGGGAAATATAATTGCTGCACTTACTTTTGTGAGAAAAAACGAATGAAAACAATAAATTAAAATAAAGGAATTTTCAAAAATAACCAACTTTTTACTTACGTTTCGGGCAGAGCTATGTAGTATATCGTAAGGTTGATTAAAAGTAGTACAAAAATTGCCACACTGATGTTATATACTGTCTGCAAATGATTCACTTCCATGAGATCTCTAGAAATGAAAGAGTAATTCGGTTTGAAAACTAACAAATACAAAACAAACGATTTAAAGGGTTTGAAAGGAAAAGTTACCCTTCTTACAAGACATATTCAGCTGGGGTCGAGCTTATCGACGATAAAAAGGTTGGGGAGCACAGCTCTTAATGATGGAGGGGTAGAGAGAAGATTTAAAAATGTATAAAGTTTCTATCTCTCGATTAGTCTAGCTGAATTTAAAACTTTCCGATGTTTACACAAATGCATGAAATTTTGAACTAAATGTGTTTTTTTAATTCTTGAATATATAAAAATACAATGTATACAACTCCTATAAAGAAAATTACATAAAAATTCTATAAAATTCACACACAAAAAGAAAAAAATTACAACTAAAATATACAATTATTTTCTAATATCAAAGCATTTTGTTCTCTTCTAGAATTTTTTCTCATTGGAACTTAAAACCGAGATAGAAAAAATAAAAACTTACGTCAGGACTGAATTTCGATGAGTGTATAATTTTTTCGGTAAAGCTGTTTTCTTGGAATCATTTCTGAAATTATAATCATAAACATTTCATGAGATAAATACATGGTTAAAAATAACAATTTTATATTTATTCTAGATTTATTAGCTTTATGAAAAAAAGAATTTATTGATGCTTAATTATTCTAACATCAAATATAAAAGAGAAAAAAAATTGCTGAGTTTATTTCATGTCGTCAAAATGAATTAATCTTATCTTAAATATCCATATTTATTATCATTTTAATGTTCTTAAAAACAGCAATAATTATTTCTGATAGTATGTTTATTCTGTACAACAGGAGTTGGCAAAACTTTTAGTTGGGGCTTGCCAAACCAATTTCCCAATATGATTCAAAGTGCCACACAATGGGACATTTTAGGAACATTTTGTGATTCCCGCGATAATGCATGCACAGTTAGAGAAAAGAGGTCAATAATATAGATTTACAATTTTATAATATGTATTAATTTTATATCATTTAAAGATATTTCTTAACATAAAAATAAACAGCATAAAATGTAGCTATTTCTTCGACAAAAATAAAAATAATTAAAATTGTACATATATTATGTATTTTTAAACATATTTGCTAAATATGAGAAATAGACGAAATAAAATTTCGCTTCATTATGGTAAATAAAAATATAAATAAAAAATTTAATGCTAATCTAATGCTTGCACCTAGATATATTGTGTAACTTTCAATTTGACTCGATTCTGAGCATTCAGTTGTTAAACAATTTCTTTGCAGATTCGAATATTTTTTTTTTTTCATATGAGGAAAGATTTTTTACTTAGATACGTAGAACCAAAAGCATAAAGCAGAGTACATACATTTTTTTCTCTTTAAACAATAAAATCTCTGCAGCAATGACATTACAAAACAGCTGTAAATATAACTTTGGCGTAAATATCCATAATTCTGAAATTGTTCGTTAATAAATTAATTAACTTCATTTCACTCAAAAATTGACAAATTTTTACTGAGAATAGTACCGCATGTAACAAAGGGCTCGCGTGTCATAGATTAGTGGCCCCTGCTCTACAATAGCAGTTGTTCTCTCACATTCTTAAAAATAAACTTTGATTTAAAAATGGGCTTTATATATATATTTTGAGGGCATTGTACTTTATACCGTAAAACACACTTAACTGAGTTATTATTGTATTTCCATTCAATTCCTTCTTAGTGTCCCCCTCAGGTGCAGCGTTATGTCCCATTTTGTTTCATATATTTTATACCTGGAAGAAAAAATTAATTTTATGGAATTATAGGAAAAAAATTACTGTATTCATAAAAGATAGAATTAAAATTAAATCACGAAAAAATGTTATAAGTATTAAACCATGAACAATAATGTTACCAATTTACATCTTTTCCAATTGTTTGAATAACAACAGGTTTATTAATAGACAAATGACTACTAGAAGACAAACGACGTATAACAGGGATGGCGAACCATTGGCACGTGTGCCATTGATAGCACGCGGCAGAATATTTTGGCCAGGGCACCGATCAAAACGATCCAACACGCTATTGATTTTTCAATCAAGGAATTTTCAGTGAGATTTCCTCAGTTCAAAGAATTATCAGAAACCTCAAGTTTTTATGTACCCTAATGTAACATCATTTGATAAACTGAACTTGCCCCAATTCGACGTTGGAAATTGAAGATTTTTAAATGCAACTTATTGATTTCTAGTCTAGTTCAATATAGATTCAAAAATTTATGGAAGCAAGGAAAAATAATTGATAGAAACAAAAAAATTAACAAGCAATATAACTAAAAATGCCAGTAACGAAAGTTTAAATTCGATTCCAGATACGTTTTACTTCTTGAAGAAGCAGAGTCATACTATTTTAGCCATATTTTCATCAACCTATGCCTACGAATCAATATTTTCAGAGATGAATAACATTCAGGACTCGCTTAGAAACCATTTGGCGGATGACTCCATTTCAGCATGCATTCTGCTTCTTACCCAATCCTAATATGTCATCCAATCTGCAACAACAGAAATCCCACTAAAGTTGCTTTATATAATTTGAATTACACGTATAACTAAAACATTTACTATTATGAAATACAAAATGTATTTTTCTGCAGTAAATAAAGAGTTTTATGTTGTTAGTATTTAATTTTATTATTTTCCCAATAATCACAAGTCAAAATTATTTGACAGCACGTCTATACCTCATTAAATATTTCTTTAGAAAAAAATGGCACGTTGATCCATAAAGTTTTGACACTCTTGACGTATATACACAAAGTAATATTATATCAAATTATTTATATAAGTTGGAAAAACGCACTCGTTACAAATAAGTCTTAGAGCGCTCTTTAGAACAGTTCATCAGACAACGCACAAGCGGATTCTGAACTTGATTGACTTCTGAAATCCACCAACCTTTATAAAGTCTCATGGATATTTCCAGAATAGGTGATCCCACGGACTTCTTGAAGGTTCCTTGGCTATATCCTTTCGCGCCAGATTTGTCACCAAGAGTGATGTGATGGCCCTAGAAGTTGAGATACATGGTCACATCTTCTAGGGTTGCTATAATTTTATTTTTTAAGTTTATGCTGAGAAACCACAAGCAGTGTATCATTTCAGGAAAAACAACATACGTGGTGTGTTTCAATAATAATTCAGACGTCAAAATATTATATTTCAAATAATATATGTATAAAAAATTATAAATTACATTGCAAACAAAATATAATTTCGCAAACATTAGTTCGGACTCAATAGAACATAATGAGCAAATGCAAATGTGAATGTGTGTGTGTACGGAGAGAGTGTGTCTTGAACGTGTTAAAAATAAAACAAAATATTGTCCGGAATTGGGATCAATAAAATCTCTCTTTAGTGTCTCAATTGTTTATTACTTAGGTTTAATTATATACGGATGACAAATATAATAAATATTAAAAATACAAAGAACATGTGCTGTTTTTCATAGCGACCACTTCACTCATTTGTGCAATATTGAAGAAGGAGGGTCGCTAGAGGACGCTCCTGGTGCTTGAGGCATTTCAGTGAAAAGTTATTGTGACGAACATTACATATACGAGGGTTGGGGCAAAAGTCATCGCAACTGTTTTTTTTTCTCTTGAAGATACCAGTCCGGTTGGAAAATGTGACATATACAGACGAAAGGACAAGGTGTTAACTACATGTGTGGACAATGAATAGTACTGAAATATCATAACACACTAATTTATTACGGTATTATACAGGGCAATATGGTCTTCACGGTGCAGAAGAATGACAACACATTACACCCACCGTGCTACTGTACGATACGGTAAGGCATTATTTCCAAGGGCTTCCACTAATTCACTGTGATATTCCATCGCATTTTTCCCTCGGAGAACGGCTATTTTGATGTAAGAACGCTGATCAACACGAGTTACTTCCATCACACGACACTCACCAACTGATTGACTTCAAAGCCCTCACTGCGCTACTACCAGCTATCACAGAACCTTCTGTTCTTTTGTATACACACTATGCCTGCAGAACTTGCACTCGACACATATTCGTTTGTGATCCATTCACATATATACAAGAAAAAAAATAGTTGCCATGACTTATGCCCCCCAACCCTCGTATAAACATAATTTCAAATAAATCGGAACAAAATAGTGTCACAATGCAATCTGCATAAAATGTGACGCGGGAGAAGATGTGCATTTATGTATTTCATCTTACTTCATTACTGTACACTTTTATATATTTTCAATAAAAATACTATTTTAAATTGTACCTCTTGGCAGTTTCTCTCTCTATACACACACACAAATAATTATCAAAATAATGGAAACACACCTTTGACTTATAAGGAATCCTTTATTAATATGGTATAAGATAGCTTTTGGCATGTAACGTCTAGGAATCGATTCATATAAGTGCTGAATAATGCTTAGAGGACTATTGTACCAAAAACATTTCACTTTTTTCAGATGCCGTGGTTTTCTTGGGAGCTCTACCTTCAGGAGAAATCCCATGTTTAAAATGGGTTCCAATTCCATACAAATACTTTACAGTCTATCAGATTCTGTGAATTTCTTCCAACTTGTATCGTGTTTCCAAACATTTCAATCGCCAGCCTATTTCTCTAACCAATCATCAAAGAGTGTGGGGTGGATCCCTGACCTCTATCCGGATCCATCAAGCATTCCTCCCATGTGGTCAACGTCACCAATACTGAGATGACCTTGACCTGTTGCGTCACTGAGTTTAGTTGTAGAGCTAAAGCGAAAAGCAAAGTACATGTAGTTTTCTCTCTTCAAACAATTAAATCTCCCCAGCATTCAATAATTGACGAAATAACAGCAAATTTATCTTTCGAATTTTTTCGTCATTCCGTTAATATCCGTAATTCTGGAGATGATTGTCAAATAAGATCCACTACAAATTTATCAACTTTCATCCACTCTAAAATTGACAAATTTGTTGAATAGAACAGAGTACCATTGAGAAACGCGTGTGTGTTTGCCACGTATGGCACTCGTGCCCTAGGTTGCTGACCCCTGATCTAAAACTAAATAAATAATGAATCTTTTGTCCAAACTTGAATTATTCCCTCCTGGAAATGTTGTAACACCTGCCGTGATTTGAAATTCAAATAAATCGAAATTAGACATCAGATGCTCTCTTTTTATTTACCCATTAAGATGTTTTATTCTATTTAAAAAAAAATGGTTAACCACAAGGGGGAAAAAAGAACAAATAATTATAAACAAAAAAGTTATCCGGATATCTTCGATTCCGATCTCAAAAATAATGTGGTTTTATGAATCTATAAGAAAATTCTATAAATTTTAAAAGTAAATAATATGATTGAAATTTACTTTATAATTCGAAGGTAATTTGTAACTAATAACATCCCACATATATTCTAAAGTCGAATAATATCAAATGCATAATTGTATTAAATTAATCACGGTTTATTTTTTTGTACTCATACTTGTGGGTTCTATGCAGTAATCATTTATGTAGTATAGTGAATAAATGTGAAAATGTGAATGCCATGTGATTTGAATGCACGCTCATTTTTTTAGAGATGAAATATTGAATGGTTGATCATAAAAAGCGCGGTTTCATTTTGAATGCCTCATGATAATGATAGCATTCAAAATGATAAAGTTAATCATGTCATTCCCATTATTTGAGACTTGCTACGCTTCCAATCAGGTGATTCTTTCACCATTCTGTCACGGGTCGAGTCAAAGTTGAGTCACGTGTTCTTATACTGTTGACACATTTTGATTTTCGCAGACATTTCTTCATGTGTATAACAACAACAACAATGCCTATGGTTAAAGAAAAACATCTCCATCGTATTTGTAGTTCCGTTTGTAAATTCCATAAGCAATTTCAAATTTAGCCTTTTAAGCGATACACTTTTTTTTGTCCAAAATGTTCCACAAAATAGCACATTTTTTCATTGCCTATAACTAAGCATAACGGAATGCGAAAATGGAAGGGTTTTACTTTAATTTTCAATTTTAAAATATTCATGCTACTTTTTATTTTATAATTGTGGAACGCAAAAGACCCTAGATATATTTGCTTTTTATAAATACACTCTGAACGCTATAAAAAATGTTTCATATATTTAAAAGAATTTCTCTCATACTCACAAAAAAAAAAAAAAAAAAAATTTATGTTCGTACCTTTTTTTTCAAACGGGTGAGGATTTTGTGTGTGCGGGCGTATAAAATTTAATGTTTTCAAATAATAAAAATTAATATATCGGAATTGTAATTTTATTATACTTCCAAATTGTTCTTAGTGGAATAACATAATCAATTTTAAAGCATAGTACAAATATTATTTTAAAAAATTGATAATGAAAAAACTACTAACAAGTAATATAAAAAAAAATTTTTAAGTCAACTCCTACTTAGATCAAGAAAGAAATATTTTATTTTAGCTAGTTTTTATTAAATAGTTACAATTACTATAAATATGTGTATACATATGATAGAATCACAGCATTAAGTGGTAATTTTTATTTATTATCATTAAAGTATCGTAGTGTAATCCAAAACAATCGTGTCTATAAAATTTCAGTTCAACGGGATGCTTTAAAACGTGAGAAAATAGCCTTTACAAGTTTTGACCCAAGTCGCCAAAATTGTCGCCAATGTGGCTGTATTTGTATTTCTTTAAATAATTAGTTTTAATCAATTAATTTTTATTAATTATAATTAAATTATAGTATATTGTCATCCAAAATAATCATGTGTATAAAATTTCAGCTCAATGGAGTGCTTTAAAATGTATTTTATTAACGATTGAAAATTCCACCAAAATAAATAAATAAATACATAGAGAGTGAGAGCTTATAGTAGGAATTGAAAATTTATGCCACAAAAGTCTTCGTACACTTTAAAAAAATCTCGCCATAGCATTAAATATTATATTTCTTTCGTAATTTAGTACTTAGTGAGGTATCTTTTAACGTCCACGACAACTTTTAAATGTCTTCAAATAGATTTTATCAGTTTTTTTGTAATCTCTGTATCGATGTTTCTCCATTCTTCTGTGATTATTGTTTATACGTCATGTTTTGTTTTTCAAAAATTAAATTCTCTTCAAATACGTTCTATTAGGCTTAAATCAATAGATTTAGGTGTTTTCAGAATTTGGGGACATTTATAGAGACACATTGAGAGCAGTGTACTTGGCGTCATTATCTCGTTAAAAACGAAGTCGCCTCCAGTATCCAAATTTTGGGTGGATAATTTAAAAAATTGTTTTTTAAAAAATTTAAATAGAGCTCATGATTCACAATACCACCCAAAAATACGAAATTACTTTACCCTGAAGCCGTTTTACACCCCTACACAATAACATCTTCACCTTCATGCTTCAGCGTGGAGATATAGATGTTTTTATTTCACATAAATTCTTCGGATGAAATTCTTCATTTCTTCTTCAACAAACTTTTATACGCCCGTCGGAACCAGAAATGTTGAATTTTCTGTTGTCCGAACCAATTTGCAGTCAGTGTTGAATTTTCTGAAACTTTATCCCATGAAGCTAGTTAGAAGACTGAAGCATGAACGTGGAGTTCTTGCGTGGGGGGTGTAAATTGGCTTTAGGATTTGGTAATTTGGTATATATTTTTTGTTAGTATTGTGAATCATGAGCTCTACTAAAATATTTTAAAGAACAATTTTTAAATAATCACCCAAAATTTGGATATTGGAGATGACTTCAGTTTTTAACAACCTAATGACGCCAAACGCACTGCTCTGAATGCTGCTTCTCAATGAGTCCCTATTGTAACGGCGTGAGTAGTTAGAAAACAAGAAAATTTGTCACACCCTCATTTTAGGATTAAAGCAGTATTTATTTGCTTCATAGGTTACTAAAAAGTCCAATAAATATGCCAAACCGGGCGAACAGTCTGTTTCACGAGAGTTCAATCCTTTTCCGAAAGGCACTCGCTATTCCCTTTTCTTTTCAGGGCTCCTATCCAGATTTCTCCTTCCAGGGCTCTACATAAAGTTTTCCATCCAGGGCTCTCCTCTCGGTCTCACTCCAGGGCTCGATCTCTGTATCACTCCAGGGCTCTCTGTCTCCCTCCAAGGCTCTCTCCCCCTTTCTCCTCAAAATTAACCCCTTTTTAACACCAGGGGAAGGTCCACAACACGCCCCTCGTCCTCCTGATTGGCAGGCCAAAAATAAGGTCTGCCCTCGTCCCCAGGCCACATTCGTCTCCTATTTGTGCGGCAAACACAAACACATTCCTGGTTTGTCTAGAATCTAAGGGAGCCATAATTCTCATCTAACTTTTGAAACTCTTATTCATCACACCACCTGGGTTTTATAACCCCATTCTCTCGGCACCGGCTTTCATACAGGCTTCGCCTATACGTCAACCTATTGTCACCGTCTCTCTTTGGTTATTGTAACTTCCAGAATGGATGTCAGCTTTTGTCCGAGGTCAGACATTACACAATGACCCCATAGCCACGTGCTCTTGTCGCCTAGCGTCTGTTTGTTGCCATAAAACTTCGCAGGAATAGATGGGTGAGGTTCACCCCAATCGAAGACGTCACACTGTAAATGTTCCTGAATTCTGAAAACACCTCCTAAATCACTTGATTTAAGCCTAGTAGAACATGTTTGAAGAGAATTTGATTTTAACCCTCTAAGCGGTCTGCAGGTAAAGTCTTGCCATTCTGGAGATGCTTCAAAAATGCACCGCACGTATTTTTTTGCCGTCAGGTGGGGTTCTCAAAAGCGGTTGAACCGTATTTTTAAGAATGCGGCTCGGCCGCTTTTGTGAATCTTGCTTGAAGGTAGAAAAAGCATCTCTGGAATGACGGGATTTTACGTGCAGACCGCTTGGAGGGTTAAAAAAAGAAAACATGACACACATATAAGAACAAAATGTGAAGTATAAATAATAACCCTAGAAGAATGGATGAACATTGCAGCAGAAATTACAAAAAACTAATTAAATCTATATAAAGACACTTAAAAATTGTTGTGAACACTAAAAGATATCCTACTAAGTTATAAATTAAGAAAGAAATACTATATTTTAAGCTATGTTGCGGAAGTTTGGAAAATGTAAATTTTAATCATTCCTACTTAAAATTATTATGTAATAAATTGTAATGTTTTAATTTAATCTCATGTGTTAAATAGCTGTATTACTAATAGATTATCAACTAATTTATTTATTTTAACATTTACGTATAATTACGATGGCACAACGCCAAAAATTTGCATAAAAATTGCAAAATAATTTCATAAAGTAAGATTACTTAAAAGTAATGCTTACGTTATAGTTAAAAACTTCACATTAATATAATATAAAAACAATTTTTAAAGAATCTGCAATACTTAAATGCATGGATAAAAATGTGTTACAACACTTACAAGAATTTAGCTCTTTCTCTCTATTTGAATTCTAACTCAAACTATTTGTAATTATTTGTAGAAGTAATGCAATCATTTGTTAGATACTTCAAGAAATTTAGAAATAATTAAACCAAATTTTCTGAACGAAACATAGTGGGTTTTATATAAGGCAGTGTTGATCAACCTTTTTATCACCGCGGACCGGTCAACGTTTGATAATTTTACAGCGGTCCGCGGAGGCGAGACGTTACTTGTTTTTATTTTAGATTATTTTGATTTTATAACTTTATTTTGATTATATATATTTAAACATGACTTCAGAATTAAATGCAGTCACACCAAAAAATGAAAATAAAATAATTGAACACGGAATATAAAGGGATTTCCTTAAAAAGTCGCACAAACACGAGACAAATACTCCACAGTAAATAAAAAGGAAATAATTTAACAGTCTTTATGCAATCCGGTACTATTTGATCCACGGATCGGTACCAGTCCGCGGCTGCCCGGGGGGTTGGGGATCACTGATCTAAGGCATCCTGTTGTTCATTACCCTGATATTGACTCCCTGCTTGAAAAAAGAAATTATTCACACGAAATATTTAAGCTGTTCCTTAAAAAAATGTCAACACTAGCTATTTCATAAACCCTTTTGTCAGAATATGTTATGTTATTAATGTCGCTGATTCTGACCCAATGGTAGAAAAAAACAATAGTATTTTTTATTTTTTTTTTTTTTTTTGCCAAAGGCACATTTACGCGATAAGAGATTTGTTTCTCAAATAGTACATTGTTCATTTTTTTCCCCCAAAGTTGTAATAGATAAAAAGCAAAAAGGGTAATGCTTCGCTAGGCACGAGTAATCGCAGAAAAATAATGAACAAAAAATAAATAAATTAAAAAAAAAAAAATTAAAAAAAAACCAGACGCGAGCAAACAGTGCGTTAAGAAAGATATGTATTGGATAATTTAAGAGTAAATACTCGTATTTAATGGTAATTTTAGATATTGATTAAAAGGTCAATGGATTAGAACGAAATGGGATGTGAAATCGAAAGTTTTTCGCATCATTACCTCAGCTGGGGGATTAGGGAGGTTGAATTGATTATTGATCAGATGAAGCGATTCGTTTCACATGTGTAAGAACATAAATCATCATAAGCATAAAAATAAACATTTCTGTAATTTCCTAACAAAATTTTTTTCGATTCTATCCACAAATATTTGAAAAAAAAATGTGTGTGTTTTTAATTTGAAAATTTTATGGATTGTTTACTATTTTTATATATGAGATTTTTACTAAAAAAAATTATCAAAATATGAATAGAAAATTTTTTAAGTTTAGAAACGTGTATCAATTTCCTATTTTGGCTCGAATATGGACTCGAAAACTACACAAAAAGAAAAAAGTCATATTTATAATAAAAAATTGTTTTTGATTAAAGTACCTCAACAAATAGTTATCTGTAACAAGACATTTTTTGTTTGGAAAATTTTACCAAACATAAGGTGGCTGACTACCTTTGATGCAGTTTTTAAAAAATTCCTATTTCAGTCTCTGTATTGAAGTCCCAGCCATATATAGCGAAAATACTATCGTTATCGCAGCCTCTTTCATAAAAAAGTGTTTTGAAAATATTCTTTTCTCATTTTTTTGCCTAAAAATTGCATTTAAGTAAATTTTTATTGTAATAATATTCTTTTTATGCTTTTTTGCTAGATAACTGTTCCAAACGCAATCATTTATCTTAAGAAACCCTATCTTTGTGAATTTAGAAAATATTCATAAAATACTGAAGGTGGTTCTCCCTCTTAAGACATGTATGTAATGCCTCACATGGCGTTATTTTATTTTTATGTTTATTTTTACACGTCTACAGTTAATTTCGCGAGGATCCTACCTTTAAGGTGTCCGACTACTTGTGACAACTTTCTTTTAAAAAAGAGGAGATATGGGAATTTTTTTATGTGGTTTTTAGATTTGCTTAGTACATTTTAAGAATAATCTGCTAAAATTAAGAAGAGAAAAATAAATTATTATTACTAAAATGGGAAAAAATATACAAAAAATAGTATAAACGGGGCAAATTCTGTATCAAACGCTTATGAACAAATTCTCAAATTTTCAATTCTGATGTGTTGGTATGTTATTCATTTTTGAAATGATCTTCAGGATAAGAAATATTTTAATTTTTACAAAAACTAGAGCATTTTATCTCAGTTATTACATGAAATTGCTTTAAAAAAACAGTGATTATATTCACATAAGGGACTAAATTTTGCAATAAAACAATGATTGATAAATCTGAAGGTTAAAACACTTCTACTTTTATACAGAATATACACAAAAAAATTTCAAATAATTAT
This sequence comes from Trichonephila inaurata madagascariensis, assembly GCA_019973955.1. Taxonomy (NCBI): domain Eukaryota; kingdom Metazoa; phylum Arthropoda; class Arachnida; order Araneae; family Nephilidae; genus Trichonephila; species Trichonephila inaurata. Next base: position 2,628,061 of record BMAV01014168.1, on the reverse strand, counting down.
TTTCAATTTTTTTGAGTAATCGCTGTCCTCGTTTGAGAATTAAAAAAAAAAAAAACAACACATTTCGAGTAAAACGCGTTTTAAAGTATGACATATTGCTTAAAGTAATAGCGTATGCTTTTATTTAAACACTTGTAGTTTTTGTTCTAGTGAATGGAAAATAATAAACTTGGTATTTTTACAAAGCTAATAAAATGGCCTGTAAAATAAAAGCATAAAAAATTGTCAAGTTTTGGCCAAATTCAAGGGTAATCGGATACCTTAAATTTTAAGAAAGAAAAATTGCTTCAATTAAAGGTGGTTTTATAATTTTATTGCCATTGAAATCTAAGTTGTAAAACGAAGCGTTCTGATTCGAAGGCTAAAACATAGTTCTTCAGGCGAGTCAATACGGAAGGACAAAGATGAGAGATGCAAACCATCTTACGAAAAATACAGGGTGTTTAAAAATGAATATCAGAGTTTTAACACTTTGTAGAATTTATTACATTTAACTCATTAGTATAACTCATACATCAAATGAAAGTCCAACTGAAACAGTTTTGTTTGCTGGCACGTGTGCGCGAAACGTATGTTAATTTTCTTCCCCTTCCCCGCAGATCAGCGCGTTTGTAGAAAAATGGCGACAAGTGAACAGAAAGTGTTTTGTGTTCCCCAGTGTGCAGAGACAGAATCCTCTACTGTTGTGCAACGAGCGTTCCGGTGGACATGTGAACACTCGTAATGCGTGCATCTGGAGCTTAGAAAATTCTCACGAGGTGATAGATGCTCGCCTAAATTGAATGTTTTTGTGCCATATCTCGGAGGAAAGAGTATGATCTTTTCGTTTTCGGAGAACCAACTGAAACTGGTTCTGCCTATTTTGACTTTGTACAACTATGGCTATTTCCTTAATTGAAAGAAAGTGAACCAGATAACTTAATTTGGTAGCAAGATGGTACACTGCCTTATTGGCATCTCTCAGTACGCGATTGGTTGAGCATCACTGTACTCGACCAATAGATTTTCTGCAAAGGGCCTCACGATAAAGCTTGTTTCGCATGGCCACCACGTTTACCCGATCTGATGTCATGTGATTTTTATCTGTGGGGGTTCATTAAGGAATGTGTGTACTTACCGGTACCAGCTGACCTTCCAGACTTAAGATACAGGATTGATTCGCTGTTGCAAGAATTACCTCAGTTACCAAGTTTGTGATGAACTCGCCTATGGACTTGATATGTGCAGTGTGACGAGTGGGACTCACATTAAACATTTGTTAACTTGTAGGTAAAGCTGTTTCAGTTATTCTTTCATTCGATGTATGAATTGTACTTGTAAGTTATACGTAATAAATACTATAAAGCAATAAAACTCCGATAATCATTTTGAAACACCCGGTATAATACATCTAAACACCACTAAGGCGGATTCCTGTTAGACATTATAATGCGATGAAGATTTTATTGTTTATTTGGAATAAATATATTTGACCAGTGTAACATTTAAAAACTAACAAACGGACGGATTTAAAATGCAATTGAAAAAAATTAAAAATCTCTGAAGCATGTTGGTTTCATTGATTGTTTTTGCTATGTATTTGTGGAGAATTTGTTAGCACTACTCATAGAAGAAGCATCATTTCCTCAATTAATATTTCCCTATAAATATTATTTAGAATCGAAACGGGCGAACAGAATCAGCCACGTGCGCTGCGCTTGTGTTGTTTTCTATGTTCTACCCGACTTTAAAAAAGAATGAGACTTCAGTACCTTTCATTATACTAATGATCTGGAGGAAACCTATGTAGAATCATTAAAATTTCTTTTTCTTGCAATATCTTCAGACAATATGGGAGTGCTGAGCATGGTTGAATGAATGACTTCACCAACAAATATCTATCACGGAGCAATATTATCAATCACACTGGAATTGCTTATTGGTTTATCAAGAGAAGATACCGAACAACACAAAATAATGTACGAAAATTAATACGCTTATACAGAGTGGGGCAAATAAGAGTGACCCGGAAAACGAAGTTCCAAATTACAAACAAACAAAAACGCGGCAAAGGAAAAGAGATTATTCATTAACCTGCTTATAACATATGTTGCAAATGACTACTTTTCATCTTCTGGCAACATTGTGCCCTGGTCAGCCATTGGTGGAAGGCAGATCGAAGCTGGGATCACTGCAATCTTATCAGTTCTTGAAGACCATGAGGGCACACCTTAGACTTGAGGGTTCCCCACAAAAAGTAATCGCACACTGACGGATCAAATGACCTAGATCAAGGATGTTGAACCACGGGCATGCGTGCCATTGATGGCACGCGACACAATATTTTGGGCACGCCACCGATCAAAACGGTTTGCATTTTAGTTCAAAATAACAAAGTTCACTATGAAGTATTACGAAAAAACGCGAGTAATCGGTCGCGGTGTGTGGAGTGTACACTCGTCTTACAATCCTTATATCAGTTATTTGTCATCTAATCTATAATAACACACATCACTCTAATGTAACTTTAATTCGAATTACATGTGTAGCGAAAACCTATACTACAATACAGTACAACAGTGTATTTTTTCGAAGTAAATAAAGATTTTTGTGAGTTGTTAGAATTTAGTTTTATTATTTTCTTAATAAGCACATAAAAATTATTTGATGGCACGTTTATACCTCATCAAACATTTCTTCAGAAAACATGGCACGCTGATCCATAAGGGCTCACTACCCTTGACCTATATGGTCAGCAGGGCCGATATCAAACTGCTAATAACTCTGTCAGGAGTGAAGATAGTGTAAATGTGATCCATGTTTCTGCGGGATGTATGGGCAGTTGCATCGTCCTGTTAGCCTTTTCTTCCTCAGTTAATGTAGCCACAAATGGATTGTCACTGATCAACATACCCTGACACTTCTCACACTAAGATTGGAACCGGTTCCGATCACTTGGTGTGCGCGTCACATTCACCTTTGATCTTATTCACTTTTATTTGCCCGTTTATGTTTTGCTGTGCAAAATGCTGCTTTAATGCATATCCTCTACTGGAGAAGAAATGTTTTATTATCATGCTTGTGTATCCCATTGAAATATTTATTTAAATTGAAGGGGACCCTTCAACTAATTCTCTTGGGCTATCAATTCGCGTTATTCACAACCAACTCTTCGGAAGATATTTAAATTAACTTACTATCTATATAGTTGATGTTTGAGATGGCTACTGAAGGTATAATATTAGAATTATTGTGATTCGATTCTTATTAAAGGAAACTTTAAAGTGAAGATTGTTCACTAAGATTGATTTGATATTAGATTAAATCTGATGATAGGTTTGATCCTTTATTAAGGTAAGGATCAAATCTGATAGTCTCCTAATCGTTCGCGTTTTACCGTCGTTGTTCCACTCTTTCTTTCACGGTTAACATTTACATTCTCTTACTATTATTAGTTGAAATTGTATCTGTTCTTTGTGGGGTAAATAAATAGATTAATTGGATTATGTCGAGTGTTTTTCCCTTTCCCCCCACACACATCTAGGTGTCCGAGAGAGAGGTCTGAGCCTCTCACAAATGTAATTATCAAATTTGAATTCGAGCTATTTTTCAAAAATAAAGTGATTTTTTTTATTTTGCTAAAGGGCTTGATATTTTTTATTTTGCTTACATTCAAATTTCTTAAAATAATTTTTTTTACCTACAGGCTTAGAATTTGCCCAGCATGTTTCTCTTGTTAAGTAGAGATCCGCTGAAAATGGGGTATGTGGAAAACTTCTCCGAGAGGCAATCTATAAGGGTGTACAAGATATAAATGTATTTTTGTTTTATAAATTCAAGTGCTCTCCTTTTTAAATCACGAAGCAAGTGCTAAAAGAATGTTTTTCAACGCAATCGAAAACTTAATGCTGAGATCACAATAACCTATAAGCCCAATGTATAATTCTACAATGTCCTGAAATATCCAACGAAGCAGACGGGGGATAACTAGTAATCACTATAAATAATTACCAGTCATTGCTGGATAATGTAATTTTAGAAAATAATAAAGATAATTCAAAGATAATTAAGAAAGTGACTCCTATCTAAAGCATGATTAATATTTATCAATGAAAAATAATTTTAAACTGTAGAAGTTCAACTGATTACATATTCGTGGCATTTTTTGAATTTAATAAAAGTGAAATAGATAAGAATCGTCTGAAATTTATATAAACCAGAGGTCCGCAACCTTTTAGCCGTGGTTTGCCTAACCAATCTACCTATTGGAATCAGCGTTCCACACAATAGGACATTTTTGAAACAATTCGATTTCCGTAATAATGCATGCAGAAATGGAAAATGGAGGTCAATAATATACATTTACAGTTTTATTCTATATTAATTTTGCATCATTTAAAGATATTTCTAAACATAAAAATAGACAGCATAAACTATAACCATTTCTCCATCAAAATTTTTTAAAATTAAAATTGTACATATATTTTATATTTTTCAACGTATTTATTAAAATGAAAATTACGCAACATAAAATATAAGTATTTCCCTTCATCATAGTTAAATAAAAATTTTAACGCGAACCTATAGTTCTTGCTCCACTTTACTCTCATATCGCAAAATCAGAGGTATAATTTGTGGCTTTCAATTTGAAACGATTTGGATAATTGATTTGTTAAACAGTTTCTTTGTAGACTCAAACTATCTCATAGACGAGGAAAGGTTTTCTTACTTACAAGGAGAGGGCACGACCAAGTCTCCAAGTTAATCGCTTGGAATCGAACCCTGACCTCGCGCAGAGTAAGCAGACGATTTGCCAACTAAGCTACAGAACCGTTGGACGAAATTAAAATTTAATAGTATAAAAGCTAAGCATGAATTTCGAAGGCTGATTTCTCCGAATTGAATTCGGCGGAATTAAATTGAGGGGTGAACACCCTAAAGGAGTACTACTATTACACCAAGTCTCGATCCCAAATGAATTTTCTTAGTCGTGCCCTCTCCTTGTTAGATATGTAGGATCAAACGCGGAAAACAGAGTGTTTACAGTTTTCTCTCTTCAAACAATTACTTCTCATTACAAATTTACCAACTTCCAACCACATAAACATGGACAATTTGTAAGAGTAGTGCAGAGTATCATTGAGAATTAAATTACGAGCCACATATGGTATGCGTGCCATTGGCTGCCGACTCATGGTATAAATTGTTATAATATCGAATATACATGTAAAGGTACTTCGCATCCTTACTTTTAAAGTGATAAGATTTTATAGAGATTTCATTTAAAAATAAACTTGTGGTTATCGTCACATAATATCTAATCTAACATGTGTGCCCTTTAGACATTACACAATGGGTCCATAATGGAATGCTTTGAATGTAAAGTTGGCTAGGAGAGATATAGAGAGATTGCTCGAAAATGGAATATTTACGCAACATAAATAAATATATCGTATTGCTTTAAATAAATTAAAAGCTTGTTTTAATATCATATATGCTATTTATAAGAAATTTATAGTTTTATGCAGATTTTCCAGCTTTGACAAATTCTTTTTCTGGATTTAAATGGACACACATAAATATACATCCAGCAAAATCGGAAAAAAAATTTTAAAAATGCAAAACTTGAAAATTTTTCTTTCAAAAAAAATTATTTTCTTAAATAATTTCTTATTTTTAAATCAATGGAGTTTTCTCTCTCTCTCTCTCTCTGTAAAAAATGCTTACACAATTTTATTAACATAGAAAAAAATGAAAGGAAGAAACATTAGTCATAATATTATGAATTAAGTATTGTACTTAGTTCTACACAAATGTTAAATCTATTGTTAGTTTAAATAACATAAATGTTATTAAATGTTTATATTTAAATAAACATTTTTGCATGTTTAACGTTTGTTTTTTTAAATAAAATAATTGTTTTCTTAAATCTTTCTGTTGATTATCAGTTATTAAAAATTGAAAATATATTCTATCCTTAAATGAAACTAAAATATTTTACTAACTCTTAATGTGACTTTTTAAAATCTTCTTTTGGGTCTCTTTTTTAGCCACGATTCCCGAATGGTCAGTGGCAGTGGTATCCTAGTGGTCGAGGTAATGGACTCGTGGTTGGAATGGTTCTAGCCTGGTACAGCTGAAGACCCGCCGTGCAGAGGAGGCGATGCATATTTAATATATTGAGACTGAAACGTCCTCCCGTTGGCATGATGTGGAAGTTAGGAAAAAGGAATGTCAGCATAGATGCTATCCTCGTCACTTGCGAAATTGCAAAATTGCGAACTTCGTCGCCAAAATCCTTCGTGTAGCTGAATAGGGCGACGTTAATATTTCCTCACTCACCCGAGTAGTCATGGTCGCAATCTCGTGACCAGCCTTTTCCACTCATGGGTTTGAGTCCTGGTGCCATGGAAGTTTCGTTGTGTAGAAGGGCTAGTGCCCATTAAATGTGTCGTGGCTCAAAGTCCTCACGTCGGTGTGGTGGGGAAACTTAGAGAGTGAGTTACCAGCTGAGGTGTCATCCTCATCACTTGAGCACTATTTCAAAAATTGCTAACAGATATCCTAAGGAGATGGTATTCTCATAACTTGGAGGCTCATATTTGGCTTGCAGTTAATTTTGGGCGATAAATCACTAATATACATGTGGGTACGTACTAAAGAACGGGGGTTCACACTATATACATTACTGCATATCCATTGATTTAAAAAAAAGTTGTTCTTTCCTCTATTGCATAGCTTCTCAAACTGTGGGGCGCGCTTCCCTAGGAAGGCGTGAAGGGGGGAGTGAAAGCATATCAAAAAGTTGAAAATAAAATAAATTATTTAAAAACTTACTGAAAGGAAGCAAAACAAAATATATACATTCTGAAATACTTACAATAATTATATAAATGTATATCAGTACAAAATTTATCAATACTAAATCAAGAACAAGTTTAATAATTATTAGTGACTTGTCTTGCAGAGCAAAGTTTTTGAAAAAGAAAGGAAGGATATATGTTTATATTAAATATTGACACTCTTAAGTTCTATATTGTTGAGATTTATATTTGTCTTTAAAACAGCCGTGGCAGAAAATCTGTTTTTACAAAGGTAGGATTAGATTTTAGAAATAGATGATTGAAAAAATGAATATTTAATTTAATTCAAGATTATTCTATAATTTGTTCCATTTTAAAAATCAGAAAGGAAAAGTAGCATGATACTTATTCTATTGCTTAAAAGTAGCTTACTCAAAATATCTTTCACTTAAAAGCAACATATACACAATTTAAAACTTATAAATATCGCATTGTAATTTTAACTTTAAAGTGCATTGTTATTGTAAGGGGAGGGTTGGTGCGATGAAAATTCTGACAGAAAATTGGGTCTCAAATATTGAAATCTCGCACGGTATATACGTACATAGAGAGGTAAAGAGTTTCTCTCAGTAAAATTATTTTTCATTTTGAAAAAAATTGAAATTTCGACAAAGAAAACATTACATTAAAACCCTTTTCGTGATTAGTGTACTTTCATTGATAAAATTCCTTCTAATTCATTGTTTTAAACCATTGATATTTGTTATCTGAGAGTGTTGATTATCAGTAACAATTAAAGAATTTTCGTTTAGATGTTTTGTCAATTGTTATGTATTTGGAGCATGAATGAAGCGTTTAGAATATCAAGAGGAGCTTTATAGTATTAAATAAGTTATATAAGATCGATTCCCTCAATAAGGTTAATTCTAAGAATTTTTTAAAACAATTTCTTGTAAAAAAAATAACCTATCCGTTGTTTTAATATTTAATTTATTTACAATTATGTATCCTTTTTTTTCCTAATATTTTGCAAATAAATGGGATATAAGCAAAACTTTCTTAGGTGTTATTGCCATCTCCCACATGTATGTTTTATTATTTTAAAAAGCTAAAATATCTATTTCATGTTATGTTAAGTTACGAAGCTTCAAAATATTAGGTGAGACCCAAAAAACTCTGAGTTTTTAAAATATGATTATTGAAAAAATATTTCTATAAAATGAAGTTATTTAATTTTAATAATGGTAACTTGAAAGAATTGGCCATATTTAATTTTTTATGAGAACTAGGAATAATTAATCTTTTAGACATTCGTTTATAAAGGGTGCATGAAACTTTATATTGTTAAGAAACATTTTTAAAATGTCTGCTGTGAACTACTTAGAATACAACACAGTTAATTAAAAACTTCCTTTTGTAAAAAAAGGATTCTGAGAATGAAAAAAAATATTTTTAAGCTCTTTTTAGTTTTTTATAAGGACTTAATAGTCAGTATCATGGCGACTTTTGAAAGAAAGGTCCTGCTAACCCTATTTGAGGCTGTTCTCAATAATAACAGTTGGAGAAGAAGATATAATTTTGAAATATATAAGATTTTTAATAGGACTGATATTATTGAATGAGATGAGCGAGGCCTATAGGAGCCCAGAAGAAAAATTTTGAATGCCTCTAATAAAAGACCCCCAAAAGGAGATGGACTTGATCATTTTAAAAGTGCTGGGAGAAGGGCAGAATGGGAAATGTCTTTCAGGAGTTGTCGCTTTTTGAAAGCCTTTTGCTTAAAGAAATGAAATATATGAAGAATTGAAAAAAATTTTTCCCACCAAGCAAAAAATATGTATGTACATTTTTTTTATTAAACAGTACTTTATTTTTCACAGTGTGTATGTTATTTTTTAAAAAACAAGATACTGTAACAAATACGTACTTATAAAATATTGACATTAAAATTTTTTTAAAGTTAGAATGAGAGAACATATATATCACAGAGAGAACTATGTTAATATTAACACAGTTGGAACGATTTCAACCTAGATTTAATTTCAGATATTCATTCAGTATCTTTTGGATAATAATCTTACACATTTACAAAAAAAAAAATCATTGAATTATATGGCCTGTCAGAACAGAGTACAAGTTTGGAAAACTACTCAAAAATAAAATATCAGTTGAACTGAATATAAAATATGTTATTTAGTAAGAAATAAAATATTAACAAAATCTTTCATTAAATATTTTTTTCATCGTTCACTTAAGCATTTTAACAAAACTGATTTTAAAGATACAATGTAAAAAAACTTCCACTGCCATTCTGTAACTAAACTTTAACTTATAAAATCAAAATATTCTAAATTAATTTTAATTTTTAATACGCAAAGTTGAATGCACAATGGTATCGAAATGCAAAATAAAATAAACAACAAACATGTTATATCACAAATATAAAGAGGTGGCTTACTTGGCTGCGTGCTTTACGATGGATTTCTCTGAAGTGTCAGCGCAGTGCAGTTGTACTCTGTACAACTGATTACCGACTTCGAAAGATTTAGCAATTTCAGATAAGAGCTCTTGTTTGCACTGGAGAAAGTTAGTCCCGCGAATCACGACACGAATCATTTCCGCCATTTTATTTCTGAAATTTCGAACTGATATTAAAATTTTAATCACTTAATTTTTCGATGAAATATACATGTATATATTTTTTTAAAATCGAAAAATAAATTAATAACTCCCTACTGCGTAACAGCATATGTGACGAAGTTTACAGAAATATCGATGAGAGAAAAAAATTAAAGAAAATCATACTCAAAACGAATTCCATACAAAGCATAACAATAAAGAGGCAATTTGAAACAGAGGAAAGAGTTTTAATTACAGTAATATACAAAACATTAAAAAATTTCAAGTACAAATGAATTCGAAAGATAAAGAACACCAGCAATTTTTTTTAAAAAGTTTAGTAGTTCAAGATTAAAATAAAACAAACATTTTTTTCTTCATTGATTATTGATTGTCTTTTTTATAAATGCTGCACTTTGAAGCAATACGTTAGTTAATGAAGACATAATTCTGAACAATGGATGATGATGACCTCACCTGAGCTAGCACCTTACTCACAAAACTACCCCACCACGTCAACGTTAGGACTTTGAACCTCGACAGATTTAACGCTCACCATCCCCTCTACACTGTGCGGAAATCTCTTCTTGATTGTAAATAAGCATACTATTGTGAAACAGAACTTTTTTTCAAATAAAGTGTTTGAATATCATTACAATTGAATATGAAATTAAATCCACTTAATTTATGCAATTTAAAGTAGGTTAGAATTTACTTTTAGACTTTTTACAATTTAACTTTTTAGAGAAATATTTCTTAGATTGTATAATAGTTTAAAAAATTTAATAATTATCTGAGAGTAAAAGTGAAAGATATTAAAATGAGAGGAAATTTCTCATTAAAGTTCAATAACGTAAAATTTATTGTACATAAAACTGATATTAAATTTTTATTATTATTTTTTTTCTTTAATGATGAAATACAAAATTGACATAAAATTACTTTCTTATATCAGGAGATATGACTATTTTGTGAAGCAAATTCATTTCAGTAATTTCTCTTGAAGACATTGGAAACTCCTTAAAATCTGATTTCTAACTATTATGGAGAATTTTAAAGAATATAATTAAAAATAACATTTGTTAATATTGTACGAATTTTGTGTAATGAATGCTTAAAATAGGGTAAATAATTTATATCTCCAGGTGTTATACGTTAATATTACTTTCTGGTGTGTTTATTTTATGTCAAAATTGTAACATTCACAAACAAGGCCGTTCTTTACATCATAAAAGCGATTCAATGGAAATTGGGCAAAATATTGACGATAGAGCCAAGTTCGCAACATCTTTGGCAATCATTTTTGGTGATTTGGCAACCACATGGATGCTTCTGGAAATTAAAGGAGAAATCTACTAATATAACCATTTATGACGTAAGCGGATTTTTCAAGAAAAATCCGTGTAGAATATAAACAGGGAGTCACTCGTCGAAACTGAATCAGTATTGTCTTGACCGTTGAAAGGGTTAGTACTGATTTGACCTTGAAATGTCGACCAGTGATTTATTTGGCTGTTGAATAGGACGATCGAGTGCTTGTGAATAACCTTTAACATATTTGTATTTTAGACACTGATAGTTGTGTCTGAACGCCGTAGAAGGTGTGAATGTCTTCTGAGATTTATTTAGAAAATTTTGCTACTGTATCCTGCATTCAAGCAGTGGCGTAACGGAGAACATTTGCCCCCCCCCCCCCCCTGCAAAGGCAGGTTTTGGGCTTCCAAGTTGGATTTTACAAAGAGTAGGTACTTGGCAGCAGTCAGGCTTTGAGCTCCCTAGAACCTTGTCCCCCACACACAATGCGGGGGTGTACGTTACGCCACTACACTCAAGTACTGTTTTTCTACAATAAATTTTTTTCGCTTCAGAAGAATTGTCTTGCTCTTTGAGACTAAAATCTTCAATCTACCTAACAACAGTATTTTTTTTTAAAAAAATACATGATTGCCAATTATAAATATACACACAAGATTTAATTCCAAATCAAAAATAATGAAGTGAAAAAAAGTTGATGACTGTTACAAGCTTTGAATTAATGCTCTCTCTTATGAAATGTAAATTAATACAACTTTAAAAAAAGATTTTTTAAGAAAGTAAGTTCCCAAAACACAAAAGCTTTGAAAATCAATCTGTATTTTTTAAATTTTTTTTTATCTTTGATATTTATGATAAAATTGTAATCTAATAAATTTGTAACATTTTGTGATAAAAACCATTTTAACGAAATTTCGTAACTTTCTTCACAAATATCAGATGTTAAACAATGTAAGTTGAGCAACAATCGCGTCGTTGAGATAATCCGCATAAAGTAGCTTGTTTTATCTCCAACGAATGCACTCATTTTTACTTGTATCATACTTAGATTTACTATCAAGCATACATTTAAAATGTTAAAAAGTACACTTAAAAATGTTTTTAACTATGTATAAATCTATTGTAATATATAAATGCGCAAAATATAATTTGTACGCTTCCGTATAAAATCAGAAAGTTTAAAATCTCTTCAAATAACTAAATGACTGTTTTTATATAAATAAACAGCAATTTTTTTTATGATCCAAAAAAAAGTTGCTTTTTTTACACCTAATATATTACCTTCAAGTTGAAGGTACACGGAAGTATCAGAAATCTAGGAAAGATTATTTTTTATTTTTATAGGCTAAATTTAAATTTAAACTTTCTCTTTACTTCTTAAGTTGCGCTCTCCTCTGTATTTTCTCTACGCCCCGTCAAGCATTTACTTATACCTTTGCTCCCATTATTTGTAGAGGCCCAAAACGATTAAAGGACTCTTTTTTTTTCCCTTCAATTTCTCCCGACAGGGAGAACTCCTCTAGCAGTTTTGCGGACCCGGACAAAAACGGAAAATAATGCCGCTCCTCTCTTTAAAGCAAAATATTATAATTAAAAAAGATAAATTGTTCACATAGATACACATCTATAAAACTT